>OY776680.1:67021195-67295426 GCA_963675555.1 Leptura quadrifasciata
TAACCTTAGCATATCTATTACAACACTGACTTACACCACCTCGAATACCATGTTCAATAAATAAAAGCATGTCGATGTCCTGTAAAAGTTCCAACTCTACTTTTGTATACTTTAACATACAATCCCACGTATAACCCGGTAGTGTATAGTAATGTGCCGGATCTAATTGATAAATATTTAAACATTTTTGTCTAAAATTTTCGAAAATATCTGTTAATAAAATTACATCAGTTTGTCTGAATATTCGCCTAGTGTTTTAATATTAAATTTTTCCCAAACATTCCGAGCATGTTGGTAATCTTCATCGCTTATATTAGAGTCATTTAATTTATTGTAAAAATGTTCTTTTGCCGGCAACTCAGTTTCAGATAATTTTTTAAAAGAATCTATAAAGTCATATGGGAAGACCCCCTTTCTCGTAAGCATATTAAACTTTTCATTATCTAAATCACTAAATTCTTTTTGCAAATTTGTTAATTCCCCCTTTGTTAAATATGATGATAGTTTATCCAGCGATGCGGCCATAAATCGGAAAGAATCGATAAACCGAAATTTTATCATCGAACCTTCAACACTTCTTGTGAACGATATGTATTTTTCCTTATTGATCGGTAATAAAGTGATCTGACCGGTTTTTGCAAGATCTTTGATTAGAAAATGAGCGTCATATCCAGATAAATTATGAAAGACGATCGGTACTGTAAATGATTTCTTAAAATTTAAGTTGCAGTTTTCATGCGCTGGCCCGCGGTATTTACCCGTGAAATGGTTGTGGTCACGTACTTTCTTATCTTCAGGTTTAAATATTGATTCGCAAATATGGCAGTGAGTCGATGTGGCGAACTCTTTTTCCTGATATTCAGAAATGTCCATTAGCATGATAGTCTTTAATTTTGATTCGAGAAATTCACCGATATTCTCTAGTTGTTTTGAAAACCACTCTATACAGTTAAAACCGCGATTGCTGCAATAATATGATAAGCTATCATCATACGAACATTTAAAATATAATCCTGCGCTGAAAGCAGTATGTTTTTGGTATTTTAAAGTTTTAGTTTGGTTAATTTCGGAAAATGGTTCTAGCATTGATTCAAAATCGCAGTACAATATGAACGGTACAGGCTCTTTATAATTATAATTTTTGAACTTTAAATTTTTTTCTTTTGGAAATGATATTTTACATTTATTGACATTTTTACAGTCTACTGTGTGTAAATTTAACTTTGCTTCACTAGAAAAATAATTTAAACATATATCACAGATGTGTAGTTTTCCATTACGTTTACTCATTTGGTTAGATACAAGTCTGGAAAGATCTTTTATCCAACAGAAATGATATTTTATTTCAAGATCGGGAACATCATCAGTACTTTTTTCACGCTCATCTGTATAGCTATCTTGAATCATTAATAAGTTTACATGTTTTTCTAATTTAGTTTTAGTTAAACGAGCTGGTACTGAATGAAAATTATTTCCAAACAACTTTAGCATATAAATATTAACAGAAATGTTATTTTGTTTTTCAAATTTTGAAATTTGTGGTAATGACATTGGAAGCTCAATATTTTTTAAATTCAAAATTTCAGAGTAGTGAGGGTATGATGACACTCTATCTGTAGCATTTTTTCCATCAACGGGATGTAAAGCCGAAACTACTGCCCAGGCAAAGCATGCTTCATCGTGATAATTTTTAACGTTGATACATGCTTTTTTTTTAGCTATTTGATCGGGAAGTCTAATAAAAGATGAGCCGTTACCCATTTCAACTTTATTAATATTTATTTCTAAATTCACTATTTTTTGTAGCGCAAACCCTGAATCTTTTTCTTGAAATTCCTCCAATTTATTCAAAATTTTGTCTATAATAAATTCCTGAAACCACAACTTTAAATCAGTGCTGATATCAATTGAAGCATTTTTAGTGTTAAAATATTTAAATTCCATTTCTTCTGAATTAATATTATGTTTAATGAATTCTCCACAAAAACATGCATTTACTTTAATTGTCGGTTGTGATTTGAGAATATTTTTTATTCGTGACTTGAATAGAAAGAAGGAATCATCAAGGAACTGTCTCAGATCTTTATGTTTTAAATTTATTATTAAACCTGAACGTATGCGACCTGTAAATACCGAATTTATATCTACCCATTTAACCCTAGAACTTCTATTTACTCTACCACTCACACCCCATCCAATGTGTCTTAAATTTTTTATTAAAATTTTAAGTTGTTTTAAATGTCCAATATTTGTATGAATTTTTCTACGAATTCCAATTGAATTGCGCTTTTTTAATGCTCGGTTAAGCAAACTTAAATGCCTTTTCACTAATTTTAACCACTTTTCTCGACTTATACTATTCTTACACTCGCTCAAAATTTTTGTTACATTTTGAAACTTTTTCACAATTTCATCACTTAAATTACATATATCTAAATCCATTATCAAATTTTATCTAATAATACAATACACTTCTTACAAACTTCTATGCCCGACGAGAGTTCGAATAATTCTAATGCTGTAGTAAGCTTAGGTCGAATATTTATAAATAATTCTTTTACTTTTTCAATGTTTTGTGAGTAATTTAACTCCACAAATGTATAAAATAATCGTTTAAAAAAAAAATCATTATGTAATAAATAAATGGGAATGTCTACTTTCAAGTGTGTTGCATTATTATAAAAGAATGTGTGCTTTTCAACAAAAAAGCGAATTTTGAACTTCTTTCTACAAATAATACATTTATACATACTATTAGTTATTGCAGCTCCTAAATATTTCTAGCTCTTTATGTGTGAGGATCCGTCCACAGCCCTCTTAAAATCGTTGTGACTCCTCAACTAAAATTTAAAAAAAAAAAAAAATAGCATTTAGTAAATATCCTCAAAATGTATAAAAAATTACTTACATTCGTTTTCAGTCTGATGTTCAGTTTCAACAAATTCAAAAGTTGATCCTAATGCGGGCTTATTTACGTCTTTCTGACCTTTAAAAATCAAGCTGTATTTTCCAGCAGTGAAATTTTCCAGGTTCTCCTTCATAAAAGGAACCACTCTTTTGGGTAGAAATGTTACGCTATCGTTGAACTCCAACAAAACCGTCGTTCCAAATTTAGTTTTTATTAGCTTCGCTAAAAATATTGGTATAGGCGTATCTACTGGAAGATCCGTTAATTTGATTGTTGGCTTTGATTCTAACAGGGAGACGGCATTCAGTTCACTTAAGTCCATCTAAAATATTTTATATATTATATTGAGATAAATTGCAATAAAAAATTAATAGAACTTACGTTGAATCAGTAGCGGACACACACACACTTGCTAACAAAATATAACTTAATTCAGCAAAAACTTAGAAAGTAAATGATCCCGATCTCAGTTTATGCTTTTATACTTGCTGAAGTCTACGCCAGTACTAAATGGTATTTTCACATAACGAACTAATGGAATATATTTATCATTCCTGTTCCCTTGCAATATAATTAATTAACGCCCACATTTATTCAGATTGCACTTTTTGTGGTTGTCGTATGCAAATTTGTAAATAACATATCAACGCCCACTCGGTTTTATTTCCTTGCGATATAATTTAACGACCACATTTATTGATATTGCACTTTTTGCGGTTATCCTATGCAAATTTGTAAATAACATATCAACGCTCGCTTGGTTTTATTTCCTTGCGATATCAGTTAATTAACTTCCACTTTTATTGATATGCAAAAGAAAACCGGTTAAAATTCGTGAATATTTACCATTTTTGTCTATGATTTCTCACATTTACCAAAGGCCCTCAGGCGATATTCTAATAATTAGCGGAAATTTGGTTTATTTACTCGATTTTCCTAGCTTTACTGTTAAGAGCGGATGGTCGGGGAAATCTATCGAAAATTTAGGAATTTCAAAAGGGAAAAAGATCAATACCATATTCGCTACATATTCTGGTAAAACATATATATTTTATAACAACTACTACTATATACAATTTGATGAATGTACTATGAAGTCTGTAGCTCACGGACTAATTAATGAATTATTCCCTGGTATACCGACAGATGTAAATGGCTCGTTTAGATACATTAATGGAAATTTGTATTTTTTCAGAAATCAAACATATTACGAGTATAACGAATTTTTAAATAAATTAACAAAGGCTGGGTCCTTTCATATGAGCTTGTTTGGAATTGATTGTCCCAACGAAGGTGTATTTACCCAAATTAAAATGTTGTTATCAAAGTTATCATACTATGAGGAATACTAGAGATAGATCGATAAGGTTAAATCTAACTCAATTATATTACATGGATTTACTAGATAAATGTTAGTTTGATGCTAACAATGGTGCTGATAAGTTCACATTTCATAATTTTACACGCGGTGCTACAAAATATCCTGTACATACATCAACCTTATAACTCGCGAGAAGTATATGTATGTTTTGATAATAAAAATGATAGTTGGCCATCAAATTGGGCGAGAATGACTCCATATATGGCTAATAATATACCTACTTTTATAACCACCATGCCAAACAATACAATTCAATACAAATTAAGAATACAATTTCAAGATAATATGATGGGCGAAACCTTTTGGAAAAAATTAAATTATGCATCCTCTACTGTACCTCCTTCCAACACTCCAAATTCTGAAAAGCATAATTACGGTGATGAGGTATCAGGTTTGCTGTATTACATTACAGTCTGTTCTTCTCTGCTAATAGTAAAATGTATAGTTAGAATTATTCAGAAAAATATAATAAAGTAATGTGAATATATTATTAAATATAATGTAACATGAATAAATACTTTCTATAACTTTTATTGTTTTCTTATTTTCTCCTCAAATATACTTGCTGCTTAATTATTACTAGTTGATCCAGCTTCTAATCCTGGTTTCAACATATTTATTTTTTAAATTTATGTACGCCTCTGACTACTACATTCAAACATCACAATAATAATTAATATACTCACCTCAACCGACGCCAATGATAAAAATTTCAATTTGTTGACTTCTACACAGTACCACGATTTTCTTATCACATCCTGTCCTCGTCCATGCCTCGCCGTTTTCTTATCACGACGACTAATTTACATCACGCTAAATTTATTACTCTCAAATTATAACCAAAAACAAGCAGCCCGCCTACAGCCTCTAGACACTGACCACACAATCCTTCACGCCGACGACAATCACCACAAGCCCACTTCTTGCACTCTACCACCAGCCTCTACACAATGACCACAAGAACCAACGACAATGACCAGAAGCTCACTTCTTACACTCCACCAGCAGCCTCTACACACTATTCTTCACCACAAGAACCAACGACAATAACCAAAAGATCGCCTCGTGGACTCTCCCGATGGACACATGCCATCCACAGTCACTTCCGTTCTAGAACTCTCTTTGCTTATCTACTGATTAGTCTACCCAAAATCCTTAATACCAACTGGCACACTTATCAAATTTACCCCTTCCGTATCCATAATAATAGGATCAAATATCAAAGGATCATGGACCTCTACGGTCTGCCCTGCCGACGCAGACAACACATCAACACGTGAAACATTTTCTTCCATTATTATTGAATAAGATGTAGAAATATCTTTAATTTGCCCTGACGACACAGAAAACACAGAAGACACATCAGAATCTGAAGACCCAACCGGCCAGGAAAAGTTAAAATAGAACGAGTACCACCGTCCTCACGCCACATTTCAAAACTTTGAGAATTAAAAAGGATTTGATCCATCCTCGTCCGAACATTTTCTAAAACCATATACCCTCCCCTCAATAAGTTCCAGTCTCCTTCAGTTTCAGCGATAAAATTCGCCAACCTCTCACCATCTCTCTCGCCAACTTCCACTTGACGTTTAGGGACTGAATTTACACTCTCCTTTTCAATACATATTATTACAGATGAACCAAAAATATATCCATCAATTAAGAAAAGAGAGGTCAAAATATTAGAATTAATTAATTTAACAACATTTAAAAAATATAAGTTTTCAAGATTTTCAAATAAATTTTTATGGGTACGTATAAAATATGCAAAACGAGACAACGCTTTTTCTCTTTTGCTAGCAGTAAATCCACCTTAAAACTTTGAAACAATCAAAGATGCACGTTGTCTATACGTCAACGACTTAAAAGGAATATATTTTAACAAGAGATAAAAGTAAAAAAGGGTAAATTTATATAAAATGGAAAATGTACGATGAATATTAAACATCATGTAAAACGACAGGCTCTCATCACATAACACCAATGGCATCGTAACAGAGAGAAAATATCTATTTAGATAATGTGAATAAACTGCCAAATCTTGACTAAATATCTAAGCCAAGCGCAATCTTCCTATCAGGATGAAGCCTTTTCTTAACTGAAACTTGCCTAATACGAATGGGACTAATGAGAGTACTCTCCACACCCGAAGGCATCGTAGCAGAAAACGATGTAGCCCCAATTATTGAAAGAAAAGACGAACGACAATTTTCTGGAGGTGGCAATAAAACTTCATCTTGGACATCAACATTCTGCCCTGCCGACGCAGACAACACATCAGCATCTAAATAACAATCTTCCGTATCCATAATAATGGGAAAAGATGTCAAAGGTTCATGGACCTCTACGGTCTGCCCTGCCGACGCATACAACACATCAGCATCTAAATGACTCTCTTCCGTATCCATAATAATAGGATCAAATATCAAAGGATCATCTGAGGATATAGTGGATCGAGATGCTACTGTTTTGAATTCTGATATGTGCTCTTGGAGCGTAAGTTCTTGAATACGATTCAGATTCCATCAGGGATCAATACTGCAAAATTTTCATAATGTGAGTAAAGGGGGGATTGTTACAAGTTTATTCCGTGCAGAGTAATTTATAAATTGAATTGTTGTTTTGCCTACTTCACTTAGGGACTGTTGTGTTTCTGTTCACCTTACCAACCACTCTGAGTGAAATTCTGTAGTATCTGTGGCTATCCAGGGACGCGCCTGAATTTCTGTGTAATTGTTAATAATTATTTCATTAGTCATCCTTTCAAGTTTGTTTATTTATATTTGTAATTATTTCATTGACATTGTTAAATAACTTTTGGATTGTCCAGCAATGGTCTAGTTATTATTTCAAGCTGCAAGAAAATCAATCCTGCACGGCTATGAGAACATGTGTTTCTGTACTGTGTTCTGTCATATTCGGTTTCTGATGTGATCAAGGCGTCGGCGGAAGCTGTTTATTTTTTTGGAGAGCGTTTTTTCTCTTGGGTGCGGCTCCTAGCTTTCTTTTTTCGGCTGACCACCGGTAAAGGTGCCTTGTATCATTTTGGCTGTACTTTAAGCTCCAATCTTTTGGATTGTCCGCAAGGGATTTATGTACATAGCCTTTCAGAAGTTATTCTCCACCATTGTGTGTTGCTTTTGGTGAATTTTGATGTTTATAGATGGAGCGAAACTTACCCTCGTGGGATTTTATGGTCTAGGTAAGGGGCATGCCCACCACTACACCGTCATTAATCAGCCCTAACGCCACAATTATTTTCTTTCAGGCACTTGAAATTGTTCATTGCAGGCACTGCTGTTCTTCTATGTAAACTGATTTTAAATCTGGGTGTGTCCTGGTGTCCACGATCCGTTTTGTGAGTCGGTGTCCCTGGTTATTTGTATATGGAAGTCACAACAGAATTATAAGGACTCTTAGGAAAAAGGTAACGAACCCAGTTGCTCCCTGTAGCATAAACCATGTTAGACATTATTTACAACATTATTTTCCTCCTCATTAGGGTTCTTGTCTTGGGCTCGAGATTCTTGTTTTGGGCTCTGGATTCTTGTCTTGGGCTCGAGTTCCTTGTTTTGGGCCAAGAATTCGGGATTTCTTGTGGGCTAAGTACCGGAGACCTCGCTCGGAATTTCTTCTTTCGGGCCTAGCACTCTGGATTGGGCCAAAACAGAAGATCCGGTTCCGGATGCCTTTTCCCACCTACCACCTCGACTGGAAACCTGTGGAGCGTAACCGTAACCCCTGGAACGCAAGCAGTTGGGCCTTCAGCCATTCATAACCTTTGTTACCTTTATTATTAATCTTTTGCCTCATGTAACAATTTTCCCTGACTTCATAAAATAAACACCATTTTTTAATATATAAACCACTTGTAGCTACACCTGGGAAATTAGTAAGTATATGACCAATTTAATACCATTAGTTAGTAGTTCATGTGGCCTAAGTTATAATCTTAAGAATTGCTCTGCTGTATCGGCTCCTGTGTGAGGAGGGAAAAGTCGAAGCACCCCAAAAAATATATATGTATATCTCATATCGACTCTGCCTTTAATAAACTATAACATATTTGAACATTCTTTTGTATTTGCTCTAGGCAGTACGCTACTTTGGGGCTCGTACGTGTGGTAGTGTCAAGTTTTTTTCCCTTTTTGCTGCCTACCCCAAGTCAACACCCCTCAGGCAGACATCAGCCTAACATCTTTTCTATACTACCAAGTGCTGGTGGCAGTGTACAATCTCACAACCTACACAGAAAAAAATATTTGACCTTATATTAATGACCGCTGATGATTGACTGTAAAATCGTTATTATAATTTGTTTTTCATTAATACAATGTACAAAACGTGGTAATAAGTATGAATTTTGGTGACTAGTCAATCCATTTTTTCATTAATATAATTATCACAAGTTCATTATAATAATATAATAACGTCATTAATTCAATGTAAAAAATTATATAAACCATGAAATTTACATTATTACAATGAAGATTACATTGACACAACGAAAAAAATGCATCAAGCTAATGATCACAAAGTTTTTAATATTATGTACTGTTAATCATTACATTTTATTGTAATAATGTATGAGTAATGGCCTAATGCTCAATAGTGATTATATTAATGTAAAATTGGTATAGCTTAATATGATGGACTCTTAGTATTAATGCCTAAAAACATTAGCCAATATACCCAGTCATAAATATGAATATCTAATTCATTGGGATAATGCCCTGATATCACTCAATGTATTAGTTCATGCAGTTGATGTTTTAATACCTTGTGACAATACTTTAAAAACGGCGCCAATTACCCCCTCCACCTATAGAGGCGAAGTTGCTTTCTCCACAGAGTAGAGAGGCCTTTTATTGTGAATATGAGCACAGATGAATATGTGATAATATGAGTAATATGACGCCAAAAAACCGTTAGTGACGCTTTTGCTTGATAATTTGTTTTATAAAGCAATTTTGATGCTTTGTATGCTCTGATTGAGTAATTATTATAGTGTATTACTGTGATATATGCTAGTGCTTCAGCAGGTAAGATATATTTTAATTATTTGCAGTTTGCACACCTACGTAAAGCTCTTATGGGACATTTTTAAATAAGTAATAATTATATATTTTAAAGGTACTTACTTGTGTGTATTATATATATATATACACACACATGTATACTGCGGGATATTTTGACTACAATATATGATGACTAATTTACTTTTTTATTAAACACTATTACAGATTGGCTTGTGGAAATTTTTAGTTTAACATCTGAATTTTGGATCTATATGCATAATCAGAGTGAAGAAAAATTACAAATATATACCGTTGCTATTTTAAAAAAATTCATTTCAATTATGCAATGTTTCTTATGCAAAAAAAATTTTGGCAATTTAAAAGTACTTATATTTCATTTTAAAAGAAATCATGATTTAAGCACAAATTCATTAGTTAGGTGTTGTGATTGCACACAAATCTTTCAAAATTTGAATAGTTTTAAAAGGCATGTAAATCGACATCATGTTAATAATAAGCTTGATGAAATTTTATCTTTGAAATGCAACGAATCTGTTGAGGAATTAGCATCTTCAAATATCATACCTGCGGAAGCTGATAGTTCCCCAAGTTGTCCTTCTTTTTCGCAGGGACTCATTGAGGAGCACATTGATATACAGCCCACTAATTGTAGTCTGCTAGCAAAACCAGTTTTTGAATTTGAAAACTTTAAAAATAAAATTGCTAGTTCTATGGTGTTGTTCGTACTTTCCCTACATAATAAAAATAACTTCTCAAAAAAAGATGTATCTGATATTCAGGCCTATGTAACTGAATGTATTGTGACACCATTACTGGATACCTTTATGGAATTTAGTCACTGTTACCTTCAAGAGCATACCGATGTGTACTATAGTATCAGCTTTCAGAAATCCCTTCAAATCTTTTAATACAGACTACTTGTTACAGAAATGGTTGAGAAATAATGATTTGTCTGGAGAAATAAAACAATTTACTCTGAATAACCAAATTATTGCAACTCATCGTGCTGGAAATTTAGTATATGATGAAAAAAAAACTAAGGGAGTTTTAATGCCTCTGCAGTTTCAATTTACAAAAATTTTCGAAAAAGATGATTTATTAAAAAATATGTTAAATTTTATGGATGTGCTCAAAAATTCTGAACGGGTAACAAACTTTATACAAGGTAAATTGTGGAAAGATAAAGTAAAATTTTATCCAGATAAACTTGTTATTCCATATTTTTTATATACTGACGATTTCGAAATTAATAATCCACTTGGATCCCATTCAGGGGTTCACTCAATTTGCAATGTGTATTATTCGTTTCCTTGCTTTCCGCAGGAGAATTCTAAATTAGAAAATATATTTTTAGCAGCAACCATAAAATGCAGTGATGTAAAAACATTAGGAAATGAAAAATGTTTTGAATTTTTAATTGTAGAACTTAAATATTTAGAGGAAACGGGACTTTCAATTAAAACTGGAGACCAAATTCTGCAGGTTCACTTTATCATAGGTTTAATAATAGGTGACAACTTGGGGTTGAACTCGTTTTTGAATTTCAACAAATCGTTTTCAAGTAACTTTTTCTGCAGACTATGCAAAGCAAGTAAAACTGTAAGTCATAAGCAATCCACTGAAGATAGTGCTTTAATGAGAACAGTTACAAATTATGCATGTGATGTAAATCTTAATAATCCAAAGTTAACTGGAGTTAAAGGTGAATGCTTATTAAATGGTATTCCATCATTCCACGTTGTAACGAATTATTATGCAGATGTCATGCACGACATATTTGAAGGAGTGTGCCATTATAATTTTTGCCACGCGTTATTGTATTTTATTCAGGAAATGAAATATTTTGATTTGGATACTTTAAATTTCAGAAAAAATAATTTTGATTATGGATCGACAGAAATTGAAAACATACATAATAGTGCTATAGAACTGAAACATCTACAGAACAAAAAACTTAAAATGTCAGCTAGACAAATGATGACTTTTACACTATATTTTACACTTATGATCGGAGATCTTGTACCTGCCGATGATTCTGTTTGGAATTTTCTAATTAACTTTATCGAAATTGTTGATATTCTGCTATGTTTTCAAACTGATGAAACATCCCATCAGCATAAGCTCTTGGAAAACAAAATTGAAAAACATAATAAGGATTTTGTACGCCTTTTTAATGATACTTTAAAACCAAAATTTCATAATTTAGTTCATTATCCTACAATTGCCCGTCAGTCGGGGCCATTAAGAAACTTTTGGTGCTTCAAATACGAATCAAATCATAGACAGTTCAAAATATATTCTCACTGCATTACATCCCGAAAAAATATTTGTCTTACCCTGTCTAAGAAATGTGAACTTAAATTTGCATACAACTTAATCAAATTAAAAAATTTCAGTAATTTCACTGTAAATAAAAAATATGAGTGTAAAAGCAATTACACAAATATAATTTGTGAAAAACTCAACACTAAAAAAGACAGTCTGCAATTTTACTCTCGTTTAAATTACAAAGGGTGCGACTATACTTGCGGACAGTATATATCGGTATTCAATAATGATATTGAATTTTATATTATTTTACAAACCATTCTGTTTAAAAATCAGGAAATAGTTTTTTTCTGCCAAAAATGTAAAGGTGTTGAATACGACCAACATTTCAACGCATACCAAGTTCATATATCAAATTTAGAATCATTTTCTATTATTTATGTCCAAGATATACTTGGCCCACCACTTACTTTAATAAAAACAGCAACAGGAAAAACAATGCTGAGAGCCAAAGAATATTTTAAAATGATTTAAAGATACAATCTTTTTTTAAAAAACCTACATATATCATTTCAATGCACCAGAAAAGTCGTGACGCCACCAACAGTTATTTATATTTTAAAAATACGCATGCATACCATAGAACTTCGGCATATGTGTCATGCAGGGGTTTACGAAAATTTGCTCCGAGCGATTTATCTCTCTCTAAAACTATGAAGACAACAAAGACAGATATATAGTAATCTAGGTACTCGGAGTGCATTTTCGTAAACCTCCGTAAGAAAATTGGAATGTTTTTATTCCAAATACTTTTGAAAAAGTCTTTATATAGGAAGAAATGAACTTTATTGGCAATGATTAAAAAATATATTTCAATTGTTAAATATTTGTAATTGACTAACAAAATTTGAAATTCAGTTTTGTGTCTGTATGACAAGATTCATTATAAATTGAATATGGAAACCAGATCGTATTTTACCGCGCATTTTTTCGGTCTATTTTTGCATTCTCTTAACACTTCACTTTACCTGATGAAAAATGTTTGAGCCCTAATCAATTTTATTTTCTATAAAGACATGTTTGAACATAAGGCAATATTTACTTTCTTGGTCATAATTGCAGAAGATATAATAGATTTTTTTTAAATGACAACTTCTGTTTTTTGTTACATTTTTAAATACAGCACATTGTTTTAACATATTTGTCTGTATAAAAATTTGCATGTGAATTTAAAAATTTTCGAGATAATTGAGCTGAAGTAATAAAATAAATTTCGTCAAACTATATATAAAATATAACAATTCCCGAGTTAAATAAAATCAATTAAATGATTGAAATTCTAGATTTTAATGAATTCTTTTTGTCCTTATTCTAAAAAGTATTTAATTTTCCTTAATGAGATAATCCATATTGATGTTGCAGTACATATTTTAAAACTATTCATAGAAGTATTTGACAAGAACTGTGCGATATTCGTTAATTTTTATAATTAGTCAACACGACATTTTTCGATATATTCCAAAATTTATAAGAAAAATGGATGAGGCCTTTGACAATGATGAAAGCCTTGAACATTCATATACCCAATCGGGGTACATAATAAGGTTAATGCCTCAACCTCAACAAGCCGTTGATCCTGAAGCAAATATCTCAGAAAATAACCAAGCTATTTCTGATGATGAGGCTAATAACTCCTTGGAAAATTCTATAATAATTGAAGATATATCTTATCAAGAAAATATTCAAAATAATCCTGACGTTGATGAGCTTCGATCCTTACTTATCAGCTGGAAGCAGGAGCACTTACTTGATTATTTTTTGGGTATGCTATTATTTTTTTCATATATACGAACAGTATAATATTACCTCTATAATAAAATGAAAATGTAACTTTTTAGGTCAACAGGTTTTTGTTAATACTTTACAAGTTATAAAGAGGCATCACATTGAAAGGCTTCTGAAAAAGTTTGATATGGGAACGCAAATATTATTCGAACATAATTTGGAAGAGTGGCGCAAACTGATGGGTATTCCACTTGATGAGAACAGAACTTTGACTGCTACCACATTGGAACAATTACATAATATTGAATCTGCTCGATCTACTCCTGATTCCGATTGTGCCTCGGCAGGTAGTTCATTAAGGTATTCTCCCTACCCCTCAAAATCTCCATCTGATCCGGGAAGTAATATCATGCTGTCCCAAATTTTAAACGAATCTTCCAAAGCTTCTATGCTATCAGAATATTTCAAAAAGTTTTCTAAATTTGAAGAAGAACAACGAAATGCTTTAATAGGAATTATTGCTCGATACTTTGAGGATAGTGGAATTCCCATGACTATGAAAACTAGTTATCGTCTTGAACAAGAAATTCTTGAGAGATTTCCAACTGAAAAACTGGTAATAAATTGACTAAAAATCATTTTGGTATAACATATTTATTAACTTTTATGTATAATTTTAGGAATATTATCGTACGAGTAAACGAGGAAAACTTTACAATAAATGGCGGAATTCAAATGTATCATTTAAACATGCAGTTTCAGATTATCTTTCACCAAAACCTCAGAAACAGAAAGGAGTAAATGAGTCTCGAATGAAACTTCAATTTGGTAAAAACATATCTTATTTTATTTGGAGGCCTATAGTGTCTAAAGCCATATGCAGTTATTTTATAAGCAGATATATTTTCAATGGTTTTTTGGCTCTACTCTAATATATATGTGGCAGTCTTTACATTAAACCAATTTGAAACCTTCGGTGTAACACTAACGACGATGAATTATTTTCCACAAACACCAAAACTGTTGGACAATATACAATCGATACTATCTCGACGTGTCTTGCGCACAACCAAGTTGGCATCATCGGGAGATTGTAGTGTTCAACCGTTTCGGTGTTTGTGGAAACTAATTCATTTCCGTTATATGGCAATTTATATTATTTTAAGTTTACTCGTCAGTACGGAAGTCCAAAATTCCAGATTTTGGTATACCGAAAAGTATCTTTCCTATCTATAATATTGTATAGATTGTCATTCAAATTTTAAAAAAAAATTTGGTCCATAGTTTTTGAGAAAGTCGAGCCGAGAAATCATGAAAAAATCTGTTGGCAAAGAAGTGCTGTATGGCCTTAATACTGAAACAACAAAGAATTGTAAAATGATTTGAAATCTAATCTGTTTTAGTTCCAGAAGAAGATGCAGAGGCGACAATACGATCACTGAAATTTGACAATTTGTCGTCAGAGGAATTTGATCATTGTTGGAAAGCATGCAGCAAATATCGATTAGATGACATTAACAAACTTGACTCAACTTCTGCGATTTTGGAAAAATGGCCGTTTTACAAGCAACCATCAGGATTTAGACTGGTAATTCAATCTTTATTACCAATTAGGAATATTAGGAATATGATTAACGAAAAGCAAAAACTGATGTGTTCCATAACTAATAAAGTTTTTTATTTTCAGATTGATATGGACTTCACCACAAAACATGAAAATGGCGATGGTCTACTGAGAAATTGGGAACAAGAAGTACCAAAAATCTTATTATTTTTGAATAGCAATGTCAAAGACAAAACTATTAAGTTTTTATTAAACAGAATAAAAAATGAAGATATCGAGGAGAGTGAGTATATTATTATAAGTTTATTTCAAATTTAAAAATAAGTTCTACAAACCATATTAAACATATTACCTATAGTTTTGTGTTATTTTCGATCAGATATCTGCCAAATCTCGAGAGTATATTGTAGTAGTATAGTCCAATTTATTTTATATTTTTTAGATGGACGGAATGCAGCCATTTTATGGGCCCTCCATGGGTACTTTGTGCCGACTAATAAAGTAGTGAAAAAAGATGTAACCGGAAAAAAGCAAACGATTAAATTTACAATTCGAGACTCTCAACAATCCTTCTTTTTCCTCGGAAAAAATGTACAAGAGGTCGAAGAATGGATCCAATTTTTAGATAAAAATAAAACAGCAGTACAGCCGTTTACTTTCGCCATTGGAGAAGACATTGCAAAAGTTGATTACGTATATACATATTTCGAAGGAATTAAATATAAATTTTTCAGTGTTATGAGGGCAGTAGATATCTGCTTCAAAATCATGTATGTACTGAATTTGAACTTTCCAGCAGAGAGTGTTATGTTCTGGTCTTTTATAGAAACACACTTTTATAAGCTACACAATAAAGAAAATTCTTTTTCTAAGATACATATATTGTGTGAATATTTGAATGATTAAAAAATGTTTAAAAATGAGTGAGTTTTTTAGTTCGTTTAATAAACCATATGTTTTTTCTATTTTTGTTTTCTTTTTTAAGGCTGTTATTATACAATCCTTGGTTAATTAGATTACTCTAATTAAAGGTTTGCTACCCACTATAGATTTAACTATTAGTAATAATTTCTTTTCTTAGAGTAAAACCTTGAAGCCCGGGAGCCAGACACATTTTTCCCATATCATTCCTAACCATCTTGGGTTATTATCATATAGATAATATTATTTTGAACAAAAAAATTTCTATTATATACCTACAGTGGTGAGGTGCTAAGGGTTTAAAAAAGATCTTGAACATTTATAAAATAAAAAAGGGGGAAATACAACTACTAACCATCTTGGATTTAATTAATTGGATTATTTGTAATGTAATGTAATAAATAATAAGGTAATGTAAAAAATGTCAATTATCCAATGCAAGATGTTTTTGTGGGGCGGTGGACCAGGTTGTAATATATGGCAGTGAAAGTCTACACTTTTCACCTCCTACATTTCTTCTATATATGCTCCACAAAAACATCTTGCATTAAATAATTAAATCCAAGACAGTTAGTAGGTATATATATTTCCCCGTTTTTTTAAATTTTTTGAATGCTCAAGATCTTTCTTTCTATCCTTATAGAATAAAATAGGAAACTTTTTGTTCAGAATAATATCTATATAAAAATAATGAACCAAGACGATTAGGAAAAAATTGGTCTGGCTCCCGGCTATTGTGGATTGTATAGTGGCCATAAGATCATTGCGACAATGTATAGCGGGCGTATGAATTGATGCCTGCTATCATTGTGTTAATGCCTGTTAACATTAAGCCAATGCACTGAATTGGTTAAATAATGTACAGGAAATCATTATTATAGTGGCCTAAAGACGATGTCTTGGTGATTAAATTCATGTCCTTGATCATGACTATGATGAACAGGATTGATTGATCAATGTACAGAAAACATTAAAACTATGATAGAAGGTTTAATGCCCAATGGGATTGCATTAATGAATATGGTCATTGACTAATAAAGAGTGGACATTAATACAACGTATTTCGGTTACAAAGTTAATTGATGAAATCAATGTATCTCAGACGTTAATATAATCACTTTATCATCAAGCAATCAACAATTGGAGATTACATTGATTAAATCGAGCATCGGTTGAAAATTAATGTTTAACAACATTATCCCAATCGCTTTTTTAATTATATTTATGGCACTTTTTGGTTCTGTGTAGACTAGAAAAGACAAGACGACCTTCATTACTGATTATATTATTGTTGTATGTCAGGGAATGTAAGAAAACTATTAATTATTGTAGCTCTTCTATCATTAACATCATTGTCTACATACTGTGGTACATTAAAGTCTCCAAAGACTATATATAAGACTATATTTTCATGGAACGTAAAATCAATTTGTTTAAGACAATCAAAAATGCTTCAAAATTATCTATACTAGTGTTTGGTGAAATATCTATTACAAAAACATATACTATAGTGAAGTTAAAGTAACATTTACAGCACAAGACATCAATGCTTATAAAATCATTTAAAAAATTGGTAATGAAATTTTTTCTGATCTTATTTCAATTTTGCAGGCTAATAACAACTCCACCTCCTGTTGTTTGTTCTTTTAAGTGATGTTTTCTGTAACTCCTTCCTGTACACAGTATATTACGCGGGAAATAGTTCAGTACTTGGCACATCATATTTCAACCGTGTTTCAGTTAGAGCGATTATGTTAAATTCATCTTTAGAAATTAAAGTGTAAAATTGTGTAATTTTGGTATTCAGTACATTTTGTTAAAACAATTATCTGTTGTCATAAAAGCGAAAAGAGGTCATTTCGAATAATGTTGGTCTACGTTCTTCTTGTATAGAAATCCAGCGTGGATTTTCCACATTCTGTAGGCGAAAAAATAGGCTGCAAGGACGATGATGATGTTGAGGCTTGAGTTTGGGGAACAAATCGTTGTGATGTAAAATCTGTATAGTTAGTTTGCTGTCTTTGGCTACATCTTAGTTCAGCCTGTAACACTGCATCGCTCAGTGCAAGTTCAATGTTGGCTTGTTTAATTTTTGGCAGCTGTTTTGTCATTCTCGACATACTTAAAACAAACATATGTTTCGTCAGTCATCAAATACGATGCGTTTATTTGACTGCATCTTTTTATTCAAGTTTTTTTTTCCTTATAGCTGCCAATTCTTTCATTGTATCTACCATTTGTTGTGCCGCACTGTTTGTCTTAGTTGAGCGATATTGTACTGTTGGAGTTGGTACATTATCGACCTCCTCTTCACGTTGCAAATCAGTATCAGTCGAGTGTGTGTCCCGCTCGTGCCCTTCTCTATTTAGAACACTTTCTACTTCCTGGGTATCTGAGTTTTCGTCCTTATCTTCACTGCTGTCGTTTTCTTCTGGAATAATTGTTTCATTTTCGACTTCATCAAGCAAGTTACTGTGCATCTGTGTCTGGTCGATAGCCGAGTGGGTTAAGACGCGAGGTGCAATCGCGCAGTGTAACAGATTACAGAAGACACAGAATAAAATCTTTAGATTACTAACAGAATCGAATAGGTATACACCTGTCGAAACTTTTCACAGGCAATATAACATCCCTTTTATGAGGGAGTATATAAATGAAACGTCTCAGAATTTTTTTAAATATAAAATAAGTAACTCAGCATTAACGGAACACATGACGGATTTGGGAGCATACAATGATATCCCCCACACTCATAAATATATATATATGAAGGCCTCCCGTTATACAACGAGAGGTGACGATAATTTTATAACTCATAATTAGTAATGTTGGAGTACAACGATTAAAAATTAAATCAGCATATTATTTGTGACTGTAAATAATGTATATACGTAGATATTTTTAGCTCATAGTTTGTGTATATAGTACGGAAAGATTTTATTTTAACACATAAAATCGGTGAATTTTTGATTGTACATATTTATCTTTTAAAACAGGTTTTTTCTTTAAGTTTCCTGTGTATAGACTGCTAAAAACTTGCCAAATAAAATAGATAAAATTTTGTTTCAGAACCGGAGGGTATAATAATTAAAATCAGCTCAAAGAGTTTTGGAGAGCTGCGGCATATCACTAATATAAATTTAATACAGATCTCATATTGGGCATAACATCAGCCACCGGACACGTTTCGTTTCCTTTGAAATTTGTAACGCGCCGGGCCAAGAAGAGTATTGTAAAAATGATATAAATGAGATATTTGAAGTATTAAAATATGTCGTAATTACAATTGAATAAAGTTTATTTTAATGGTAATGGTGGCAATCGCGATTAATCACACGGACATCGCACCACCGAGCTTGAATCCTGGCTCCGGCACTGGTACTGTCGGAGGAAATGGTTGTATGTCCACGTTTTTTCAATGCCTAACCGTCTTCCGCACAAGCCCTGGCTTCTGGACTTGGGGTTTGTCAACAGAAATTCCATTTGCTTCTCGTACTTCCAAGCGCTAATCTTTTTCGCAGCCTGACCACTTTTTTCTGAAGACGTCTATTTCTTGCGTTCATAAAACATCTACGAAGCTTTTCCCATTTTTCTTTGGCTGCTTCCGCTGAAACAAATTATTAACAATATTTTTTTTATTTCAGATTCTTAGCAACTGGAAATTCTTTTAGAAGTATTGGTTTTAACTACAGATTAGGTTTCAGTACTGTTCGAAATATAGTAATTTTGTGATGCTATTTGGAGAAACTTGGGTCCCACTGTAATGTTCAAACCTGTGGCTAAAAAATGCAGAAAGGTTCAAGCAAATATGGAATTATTATCCTAATTGCATCGCCGCCATAGACGGAAATCATAATCATTCCGTGTCCTATTAATGCCGGTTTTTATACTACAACTATGAGGTGCAATACTCTGTGGTTCTTTTAGCACTGGTCGATGCTGACTAAATTTATTGCTGTTGATGTTGGCTCCTATGATCGAAACAGTGATGGGGGTATTTTTACCAAATCAAATATTGGAACTATGTTAGAAAACAATTTGTTACATGTAGCAGGAAAATCTCCGCTGGAACCAAACGGAGAACCACTGCCGCACGTAATATTAGGTGACGAAGCATTTCCGCTTAAATCGTACCTGCATCACCCATTTAGAAGAAAACACTACGTGGTAATGGACATAATAAAATATTTGTGTTGTAGAAAACTCATATGGAATTCTTGTTGCCCATTGGAGAATATTACGAAAATCTTTGGAAGTACAACCTGAGCTCGTAGATAAATTCGCTACCATAATCACATAAAGTCATACGTGTAAATTTGGTATTTTGAGATAATGAAGGCGAAAGATTAGGCATATTCAAGATAACTCATAACTTTAATAATGTGAATCTTTGAGTTTTCATTTTTTGTAACGATACTCAAATATAGATTCACTTTTAAATTATTCGAAGAAATATATATATTCTTGTTTTTTTCTCAGAAGAAATGTCACATACAGCATTTCTATTACCAGATAGTGATGAATAACTGCACATATGACTTTCTCATACGAAAAATAGTTATATAGATAGGTGTATTAATTTTTATTAATAGATATTTTAGAATATAATATTTTTTAATTTATTTTATTCTCTAGATTTTAATCAACGAAGTGATATACTTTTTGTAAAAAAACAAAACTTATAATATACAGAAGAAAATAATAAATTATAAGAACTTCCTGTAAAGATCAAACTATAAATTTCTTATAAAGAAGAAAATGAAATCCCTTCTTTTAACTGGGTACATTTTTACTCCCTACTTGATGCAATTCTTCATTATCTTCTTCATCTATAATACAGTCATCTAATTCAGGTACGTCAGTGTTCTTTGAATTAAGATTACGGTAAAAGCCATGGTATGCATCGGGAATAGTTCGTTGATTGCATAAAGACAGCAAGCTGTTTTTCTTCTTTTCATCTATAGGAAGAGGTGTGGTGTATTTCTGCTTGATTGTTAACTTGTTACCAGTCACCTTCTTTTTTCTAAGTGGCATAATTTTTATTTCCTTATGTATACTCGTAATCGATCTTATAGAAAATCTTATTTGATTTAAATTGTAAAGATTTAATTTCCATCCACGAAATTTTGTTATCCTCTGTAACTTGGCTTAAGTTATCTGAAGAAATTAGTTTTTTCTTTAGATCTTTAAGGTCTAACATATCTCTATAGCTTAGATTATGTACAGTTAGAGGATATTTTCGACTTGCAGTCTTTATGATCATAGGCCACTCAAGGGAAGAATAAATGGAAATTCCTTTCTCTGCTTTTTCTATTAAACTGTGGATAGTGTCCACTTCCATCTGTGTATGGCCCGGTTCCAAAAACTTTAAATTGATTTCATCTAATGGTAAAGTATTTACTGCGTATAACAGAAGTGATGCAATAAACCTGTTACGATTTTGGCCCCCACAAGAATCAGATGTAAGAGTAACAGTTTTAACATTCTCAGGGAGAGACTTTAATAAGGCGAATATCGCAGTACCAATTTCGTCTGATCCTCTTTTGCTATCGGTTTCATTCCAAACATATAGATAGCATATGCCTTCCTTTCTAGCTTGGTCATTTATTGTCAAGTTATACGTGCAGAATTTTTGTGAATAATAAAAAGAAGAGACATTGGAACATGAGCTGTAAAGGACTGCCTGTAAATCAAACGTAAAAGACCTATGAGAAGTGTCCTTTTGCAGTTGATTTGTCAGCTTCCTTTTCTTGCCTAGCCAGATTTTTGTTTCGCAAATGCTTATCATACGATGTTTTTTCTTCTTCGATCTTTTCTGTCTCTGACAGATTTTTAAAACGTTCGCAAATTCTACATGTATTTTTTTCGGGCGATAAAAACTTAAATTGTAATGTGTATTAAATATCTTGCTATAAGTTCCAAACTTCACATTTGAATTAACGTTATCATTTTCGCATTTTTCTTTAAATAAGTCGAACATTTTTGCAATGCTCATGTCTGGATTCAAGTACTGTCTTCTTGTTTTTTGGCGACAATAGTGACTCTCTCTCTTCTTAGGAAATGAATCTATATGGTTTTTTATTCTCTTTAACTCCAAATCAGACAGTTTATGTTTTGGCGGATGACGACCACGCTGATCATCAGCAACAAATGGAGAACTTGATTCAATTTGCTTATTTTTGGCAACAAAAACCGTTTTCTCCCCGATATCCAAGGTTTTTAGAAAAAACTTCTTACAGACTCTGAGACCATTACATTCTTGTCCTAATTTTGGAAGATGATAAGTATAGGAATGCTGTCTTCTACTGTTTTCAGTGCTATTTGGACGTCTTCGGGTGACCTGTAAATGATTTACTAATTGGCATATGAAATCGCGCTGCCTGGTATAGGAACCTAGGGACCAATAATTTTTATGAATTGTGTTCCTTTGTTCTTCAGTAAAATTGGTCGAACATTTCATTTTGCAAGAATTACAATTAACTTCTTTCAGCTTGCGCTCTGGAACACTTTTTCCTGCTGCATTTATGTACGATTTCCCCAAGTTGCGTAACTTTTCTCTTTTAATATTTTCATACTCATCTTTATTGCGTTTTCGCTTTCTCGTACCTGTATCAATGATATTTTCACCAACAGAAGATTCACTATGAACATCATCCGAATGTGACATTTCATTAATATAATCTAAATCATTATTTCTATTATCATCATCACCATCTCCAATTTCATTATCAGAATTATTTATAATATGGTTTTCTTTTAAAACATTGTCACTGTTGATTATAGTAGACGTGTTGCCCTCATCTGATATTGCATTATTACCACTACTTATAGAATTATGGTTTTGGTGAGAGGGTTATAGGGTATTCCCCCTATAAGTCAAAAAACAAAAAACAAAAAATGCAAAATTAGTAAAAAATTCAGATTAATCCAAGCATCATGGCAGACCATGATAAAAAAGTCAACCAGACCTAAGTAACATTGAAAAATCACATTCAAGGTCACACAAATCCGAAAAAATTCACGAACCATCCATAATTCTCAAATAACATAAATTCATCAAAAACATACTTCCCACATTCATCCCAGTCATTCTGCAAAGGAACTCTCAGAAAAACCACCCCTTAAAAATACAACCCCCTCACATTCATCAAATTAGTCAGAATCACCATCTAACCTCAATTTCTCAACGTCGTACTTCAATCCCCCAATTTCCTATAAACAATTTCATTTTCAAAATCTTCAACTTTTCGATCAACCCCTGTATACTTCAAATCACTTTCCATGCCTCGAGTCTCAAAAGTCCAAATACCCTTTCATCGAAGTCCCACAATCTCATTGCTATTATAAATCTTTCCCCATTTTCAATCACACCTGTAGAATAGCAGACACATATTCTATATCTACGTTCCACTCGACTCCGAACCGTATTGAACCTTTTTAATATCTTATCTTAATATCTTACGCACTAACTGGAAACCTGTTAACGGAGTTACAGTTTGTTAACAGCGGACCTTCGTGATACCTTACGGGGTCGAGCCAGATTTCTCCCACAAAACTTCAAATAACTTCAAAACCAAAATAGATCCGACTCTTATTCTAATTTTGGTAAATTCCCCTTTGCATCGCCGATCTTTCTATATAAATTTTATTTTCAAATTCCAAAATTTTCAAGTATTGCGCAACATGATGCAATCGATGACTCATCCTTGCCCGCACTGAGCGATTTCAAGCCTTTCCAGCTCTCCGCGAGACTCGATGGGGCGAGCAAAACGAAACTTTTCTGAATCAGTATAAATACCGGTGCATCGCAAGCCGTAGCCAAGTTCAGTTTTAGCAGTGACTCTAGTGTAAAGTTCTCGCGTAGTGTTCTTGGAAAAAAATAAGTTTCAAAGTTAGCTTTGTGTAATATCTGCAGACGCTATTTGGGTTCGGTTACTATTTAACTCATGTTGTAGATACTCCCGTCTAGCTAGGTTTTCTTAATCCCAGATCCAGTACTTTCGCCGTGACAATCTGTCCGATTCTAGCTTCCCAGGCCGCAACCTGGCTAAAAAGAGTTAGTTTGTAAGTTCTCGCCTTAAGTGGCCCCTTTTTTATATTTCTTTAATAAAATTCTTCGCCTTAAGTGGCCCCCCTTTCCAATCTTCCCTCAATCTACGAGGTTCATTCATAAAGTGAATTTTTTCAATTTAAATATTTTTGTAGCATTTTTTCATTCACATTCAAATTAATCTAAGACAGAATTTCTGTTGTCGATTAGTTATAATTTCAAAAGAAATTTGTAAAATTAAAATATAATCTTTCTTCAACTCTGTTCAAGACGATTAAATAAATAAAAGAAAATTGTAAATCCCTTTAAACCTCAGTGTTTAATTTAAATCCAAACTACAACATACAGGGTATAACCGTTAACCCGAAAAATAGCTGTAAAAGTCAAATCAGTGAAATTTTAAACAAAGTGATAGAAAATAGTGCAAGTTACGACATACAGGGTGTAGCATTCGACCCGAAACAGCACTTACTAAAACCAACGCTGAGACTCAACCCATCGAAAATAAGTGCACGGACGCCTCTGGGGTCTCAGCTCTAAACCCCCACCACTACCAATTTTTTTATTTCAAAGGATCAGAGGTCGTTTCCGTGTTCAAGAGCTGGTATCTGTTGCAAGATTTTCTATTGCTGGGGCAATAATATTACTCAATGACACATCCAAAGATATTATATTATTATAGTTACAGTGTGTATTTTCCAATGTTAAAAGGTCATCACTACTAGTTATAAGGTAATTATTAGTACTGTTTTCATTCTCGGTTGTGGAAATGTTAGTATTATTATCCAGTAAAGAAACTGAAGTAATGGTCGAGTCGCTTTGTTCATCATAGACTGTGTTTGGTAATATAATTATTGTCTCATCTTCAATTATTGTATTGGAATCTACTACATAGTTGTAGGTCTTTGACAAAGTGTTATCTGTACAATATGTACCACTGTCAGTTGGAAAATTTTGATTTTTCAAGTAATAATTCGATGCACTTTCAAAGTTAATATAAGTGGATACATTTACATTTTCTTTATTGTTAGGTATATTTTCTTTATTCAATATATTGGAAACTGCAACCGTACCTTGTTTTTTGTGAGCACTACATCATTTTCTTCTGTATCGATATGTTTGGAAATTTCCTTTTTAAATAAGCAGTTTTTATTTTTTGAAATAGTTTTATTGCTAGTATTAGCACACGCCAGTTCAACGAGTAGTTTACCTCGACTATTCATATTTGCAGCAATAAAAAATGAATTATTATTATTACTATTTTATGGTCTTAAGTTTGTTTTAATCAGCAGATTTCACATTATTCTTAAATTCAGTATTAGCTTGGTATTAGTATTAAATCTGCTAATTAAAACAGCTATTACAGAAACAAGTTTATCAAGGAGACCAACAACATAACCTCAATTTATTCGTCTTATCATCTCACTAAAATAATATAGGCACTTGTTTTGCTTACCGTGCAAGTAATAAATATTTACAGCTTTATCAAGTACTTCTTCTTTGATTTCGAAAAACACTGTTATCACTATTGCTGTTAACCACAGGACACAATAAACAAACAGCACGTGTACATAGTCTAGAAGACACTAACGTTGGTAATGATTTAATGGGAATTCAAATTGACAGAAAGTCGAATGTGACACATTTATTGTTTATATTGAACTGAGTTGTAAAGTCCAGTTCGGCATAAAGTTGTATGTGCGCACATAATATTATTTTTGAGTAAAGAATATTAAATACTCTGTTAAGCAATATGAAATAATGTCGTATGTAATACATAAAATCTTATGTCAAATTAAGAGTACAAATCATTTCCTGATATAATGTCGTATGTGGTTACATATAACCTTATGTCGAATTTAGAGGTATTTTTTTTTTATGAAAAGATAATTTTTTATTTACATACGACCTTATCTAACTTCTGTACTATGAGACGGCATTGTCATCTGCATGTATGTAACACATACAATATTATGTGGAAATAAATATCACAACTTTTACACATAGACTAATCATTTTTTAAGTATAACTTTTTTCTCTTTTTAAGCTCACATACAGCCTTCTGTCACATTGTAATTTTGCTATTTATACACAAACTGATACTAATAACCCAAAACCATAAAAAATTCACATACGACCTTATATGATTATGGTAGCGAATTAATCCTTGCTTCATGCTGTCTCCATAACTTATTATGTTCAGATGCAGAGGAACCAGTTATGGAATCACCTGTACCTGTAGTAGCTTTTAACAATTTGGAATAAGAAGACATCCTACTAAATATGCTTTTCAAGTTCGAGAGAAGTTTAGAGCATATTTTAATTCACCTTCTGGTAGTGTGCCTTGGCAAACAAATATGATTCGCAGAGGAAGAATACACTCGGGCATCTAAACTCATTTATGTAAAGGTATACTAACCACTACGTATAAACGTAAATAAATACCTGTTATTTTTAACTCTTACTATTTCCTCCCAACTTTCCTGTCGAATAGGCTTGTCCCTGTAATCACCACTTTTATGGTTATATAAAACTTCATGTATTTTAACACATTCAATAAATTTTTCATCCATATTTTTTATTAAGTTCAATTTATCTAATTAAAACCCAATAATGCTGTCACGCTAGCTGAGAAATGAAACTGCAGATTTTACAAACGTGATGTCATGCGTGCGCTGGGTTACATGATGTAACATGCGTGTAACGCCAGTAATAGTGGGTTTCTGTCTTATTTAAATACAAGCAAAATTTGAGGTTTACATTTATTCGTCGTGACGTGACTTTGACAGTCCGTGAGCTCACGTGACGTGATAGTAGTATGTTTCCGCCTTTACGTGTGCGTACTGCTTGTTCACTGCGTTAGCCTTGTTAGAATTAGGCGGATCTACAGAGAAGAGTTTAGAACACGTGGAAATTCTTAAATATATTAATCTTTCTATTCCCACGCGAATTTTGATTTTGTATTTGGGTGATATTTAAATTTTATTTGGTCTAGGGCGGGGGGCAATTACTCCCACTACCCTTCATAGATCCGCCCTTAGATCCAGTACTTTTTACCATATTCGAGGTCGCAGTTTTCCAGCCTTGCGCTATCCTCCAATCTTTTGACAATGCAACTTTCTTTATTTTTCTTTCAATCAATCAAAAAAGTCTATCTGGTGGCATGCAACTATGTCCGACCACGGGAAAAATTTGATGTGTTTATATACTAACTAGCATTTTTTAGAAGCCAAAAGCAAAGCATGCCAATCATGGTCATATTTTTATTTTTACCTGAACATCCATCCGCCAAAATAAAAATTTTCCTTATAGAGTCACCAAATTTAAAACAGAAAAGAGCATTAAAAAGAAAGGAGGATATTACATTAGAATTTTTGGGTAAATCAAAGTCAGTCCTTTCGTACGCCCAAACATTTTTTTGTCTGGTTTTTCATTAAATGAACGATTAACTGCGGACAAATTGTACAGGTTATTCTGCTGACTAATCTCTTCTCTCTTGCTCTCGCTCAGGAAGGTTTGGTAGGCATAAATTTTTTTGGCAGTTAATAGAAATACTTCCCTGTTCTTTTTTATTTCCTTTAAAAGCTGAAAAATGCTTTAGATTTAAGCTTATGTACTCTGTGTTGCATAATAATATCATACAATTCTTTTTCTTTCATTTCGTTCTATTGTCAGCTCTTCTTTAACCCTAAGGCAAGTGGAATAAACGTCAGTTTTAGGAGTTCCAAAACCTGTTATAGTTTCTATTAAAATAAGAATGAAAATAGCTCTCGCTATTACCTTCAATGTTCCCTGAACTGACTCGTACAATTTTGCAATTTTTTTAAAATTCAGTTCACGTGGTAAGTAAGTTCTTATGGTCACTGTACATTGACAGCAGTGAGACTTTCAGTAAAATATGCTATAGCATTCTTCTTGGCATTGTTCTTTCCCTTAATCATGCGCCCACCTCTTCGGGAACCTTGCCGCTTTGGAACCACTTCATAATCCCTTGGATGTGATTTTTTTTTAAATTCTAAAATACTGCAAAATGTTTCTCTACACACTTTTACGTGTGTACCCTCCTAAAATTATTTATTTCTATGATTACATATAACTAAATGATTACAACTTAAATTATAACTAAAATTAAATTATAATTAATCACAATCTGCAAAAAAGAAACAGTATATTGTCACGACCGCTGGTCGTATAAAGGGCTGCTTGGCATGGAGAGGTTTTATTTTATGAGATGAAGTGAAATAATCATTTAAACAAGTATAACGAATATTTATTATAAGTTAAATATGAAACAAAACAGACAGGTTCAAGAAAAAAATAATATAAAAACAAATAAAAAAAAGTCTTACCAGCTCATGATGAAGGAGATGGGTCGAGTAGTTAGCTTCTTGATGGACTGTATACCAATGAATAATTTATGTCCCAATTCTGGACTATTTATATGATTTATAAATACTTATTCAGCACTATTCCCATATAGGTAGATTTGAATAAAGTTTATTTCCAACGCGGTTACAAATTGTGATTGAAATGCAAAACCCGACAAGTCCATTGAAATAAATTTTTGGAAAATCGCAAAAAATTTATACAACGATTATTTTTTCCTGTAATCACATATAACTTAAAGCATGATATTTATTTAGTGATTTGTACATCTAAAAAGTGGTCCCCGAAAACCTGTTATAGTCTGGTTTGATTTAATTTAAGATCAAAGTTTTGACATGTCTGGTTTTGCATGTTTAGAGCGGCGACTTGTCGGGTTTTGACGAGAAATTGTTGCTTAAAATGTCAGAAATTATGAATACACTAACAATTTTGGTATTTTTTTTATTAAAAAATACATATTAGCATGGGCATTAAACCAGCTAGTAATAAAAAAATACAAAATTTTCAAATATCAAAATTAAAATTTACTTCTAAACAGAATATCTCTTTATTAACATTATCAGTGTCGTTTTCCTCCTCTAACACCTGTTGTATTGTATTGTTAGCTTCTTTTGAGGTGGATGCCACAGGATCCTCATTGAACACATTCTTGAAAAACGACAACACACTATCATTTCGCCAATGACATCCATAATGTTTTTCAATCAATTTACTGATACTGATCTTTTTATCTAGTTTCAGTAGTACACCAATATTCACAACCTTTGGTTTAATTAGCAACTTTCTTCCTCTTTTCAGCAACAATTTATTTGTACTAATATTATTCTTATAGAAACTTTCTCCTCTTACTGCATAACCGTTTTGAGTTTTGAAATTATAATGCGTTTAGACATTTGCAATTTAAAATGCCACTGCGCAGGTTTTTTCATAATTATCTGGACTTTTGATTTCCAGTCCAGTGCTGGAGCATCAACTCCCAATCTGTAGACTCTTCTCCAGTTTTCTATGATTTTAATGTACTGTTCTGGACTCGTAACTTCAGCTGTCTTTTTTACAACTTTTTCGATTTGTCCAAAAAGCCTGTCTGGAGGAATGTAGAAGTGTCCTACAACAGGAAATATTATTTCAACTTTTTCTATGCCTGGGGGACTCATTTAGCAGCCAATTTGATAACATTCCAATAACAATGGAATTTTTATTTTGTGCACCGCAGCAATCACAAAAAAAGCGAACAACTTTTGTACGGTCACTAAATTCAAATGTTGTGAGAGTATGGTGAACTGCTGATGCTATTTCATTGGACCCCCTTTGATGATCCAGTTCAGTCCATACGTACGACCTGACTGTAGTTGGATTTAATTTTCCTTTGGAATTTCCTTGGACTATTGCAAAGTGGTAAAAGTTCAGTTGCATGCTAAAATAGGCAGCCTGATCTGGGATTTTTGGTAGTGCCAAGTTTTTTTGGCAATCAAAGCTAAATGTTACAACCTGATGATCATCTTCGTTTTCCTTCAAAAGCTCATAAAAGCAGTTTGCTCGAATTTTGTGAATTCTCTGAAGAACCATTAACTTATTTTTGGTATCAGCATCATCTGATGCTTTCTTCAATTTGTCTTTAAATTGAAGGCACGTCGAACATAAGTCAGTTTTTGGGGTACCGAAACCAACATTGTATTTTCTGGTAAAAAAAAATCTAAAAAATTACTCCTGAACTTGAAGGTCTTTATTTATAGTATTGTTAAATATTCTCCAAAGCTTCCTTATACTTAATTCTGCCGGTAAGTAAAATCTGTTGAATGTTTTAGAGCGGCAGTAGTGAGACTCAACACATTATAATGACTCCACAAATTCTGTTATAGCGATTCGCTTCTTGTCATTTTTTCCTTTTACTCGATTCCCCCCGCGTCGTTCTTTTGGCATTTCGTTATCTGTCTTATAACGTTTCAGAATATTTAAAATTCTGTCTTTTTTAATATCAAGATATCCATAAAAGTTTGTTCTGCACACCTTAACCATTAACCCATCTTTTCTTTTAACATCGTACGTCACTGACACGGATTTCGGCTTGTTCTTATGTTCGTTCCGTTTTCTGGCCCTTTTGGGATTAGAAACACTGCAGTGCTTCAATATAAAATTGTCCTGGGTAATTTTGTCTGAGTTATTATAAAAGGAGTCATAAAAGTATTTAACATCTCTCATGGTCAGCAACGATACACATTGGAAGGCTTGGTATGGTTTACCTACATGTCCACATTTTGGAAACATTGGCAGTACCTTCGCAGAATACCTATGAAAATAAATAATTATAAAACATTATTGCAACTGTGTAATTATTGTTATTAATCTTACCGATTGCGTTTTGCAATTTCTCGTTTGGGCGGAGTTTTAACTCTCTTTCGAGATTTATTAACTTCCGATGGAAGAATGTTTTTTCCATAATGCAATTCACTCATATTTAAATCTCAAGTCCCTACTATCGAACTAGCTCACACAAGTTTAATTGTAAAACTAAATAAAACATGAACAGGCAGAAGGAACAACGAGAAAATGTAAAACCACGTGTTTAACACGTGTTTCAGAAGGCTTGATTCTTATTGGGCGACGTGGACATGTCGGTCTTTGCATTTAGACGACGCGTGTACATGTCGGCTTTTGCATTTTAAGCATATTTTCTGTACTAAAAATATCATGTAAGAAGTCGGTATTTGCATTAAATATCTATAGAAGTTTGTAACCCTTTACATAAGGAATATAATGGTCTATAAACCTCAAATTCCAAGAAAGTGTGACTTGTCGGGTTTTGCATTTAGACGACTGATATGAAACTTCATATCCTTTATATACGCTAAATGACAAATTTATTTAATAGAAATGATAAAATTAAATTTAGAAACAATGTAGAATTTTTTATTGATTTAACTTTATGGCTTATTCTAATTTATTAATAAATCTTTGAGAAGTACATTTTATAGAGAATATGCTAAAAAGTATTTTGGTTAATTCTGAAGTGCTGAATAACTACTACACGACACATTTCCCTCACCTGGCAGAGCTGGGCCACAGCTCTAAAATATTTACTGGGTGGACGAGCGTAAAAAAGTAAGGTAAACAGAAATGCAATGGCTAATAAAAAATGGTTATAATAATAACATTTATAATAATTAGATTTCCCTTGACTGGGACAATTGTGGTTATAGGGACCGTTAATAAAGTTTAATTTGCTTTTGAATTTGATATTATTAATTTGGCATTATTTTAGCTTTATTAACGCTACCTGTTGCTGTAAATTTTTGTATACATAAATTCAGAGGGAGAAAAATATATTCAATGTCTTTTCTATAAGTTCATTCGATCACATCGTAAGTTTGTTGGCACATATTGTTTGTAGCACCGAAGTGCGAAGTACAGCACTGTTCAATTGTACGTTTCGTTTACACTATTGTTAGGTTATTTTTTAACCCGTACATTGGCAGTTCTGCAACTTATCACTCGCGTGGATGTTTATTGCATCATTTGCATGGCGTTTAACGTTTGAACTCCATATTTGTATGTCTTTGTAAGTTTTAACTGTAACGGGAGTCGGGCATATTGGTTGAATTGTGTGGTGAACGTCACCTTCAGGTAATCGGGAATCCAGAATACTTTAAAATGTTTACCAGCAGTGGGCCGGAAACCAGTAACTTGAGACTCAGGTGACAACGATACCCTGCAGAAAGCATGGGTGTAGGTAAGCGTCCATACTTTATCCTTCATTTTTTGAACGTATTATAGACGGTATCATCCGTTTGCTGTTGTGTATTTTAAATTAACAGGTGGTTTTGGTTGAGCACCTGTTGGCTTCTCCTTGTTTACATCTATTTCACATAAGTTTAGCACCTGCGTCCGAACGTTGGATACTGACAGAAGGGTGGAGAACCCTGATGATTGGAGTTATTCGACCTGCTGCGTTATTTTATTGGCTTTGGATCCCAAGAATATTTCCCTCCTCGGACTTTGCATACCCTGGAGTTAGATATGCGTGCAATGCTCCTAGGACAGTTGGTGCCTACATGTGCTTGCTCAGTGTGCCCCCACGTGATTTACATGAGAAGAAAATCATGCTCATTAGAAATAAGTTCTGTAATTAATTTTTTTTTATACAATCTAAGAAATTTCTCTGTTCACGCTGTTTACATATTTAAGTGCAGCGTTTTTAAGTTTACATTATGTCCTAATACTAGTTATATAATTGTTTACAATTAATTAGCAATTTGGGACTCACAATTAAAGTTTTAGCTAGGTACTCTTGTAGCTGTGCTTATAGCCTATGGTGATTAAACATTGAATTTTCTGACCTTATTATTAAGTACATTAATATTGGGACATGCATGTCGTTTTTGTCAGTATAACAAAATTCCAAAATTTTTTTGATACTATTTCATTTGTTTAATAACAAAACAAACAAAAAATTGATATTCTTTTTCACCCCCTTCTTTTTCTTTTTCAATTAATTGGTTTACAGGATGCATCTCTTAAAATTTTCTCCGTGCTAGGTTCGATTATTTATAATTTGATCCAAGTTGTCTTTTGCTCCCACATAAGAAAACCCATAGATTACCTAGTTTCGTTCCTATTAATATTATTATATGATCAATTATAATGTTCATATTAATTTAATATGTTAAATTGTATAAATTACCTACTAAAGTATACATCTTTAAAATTTGTAACCTATTAACTGCGCTATTCTTTTCATTTTTATTTTATTGCCTTTGCCCAACATATTTGTTTACTAGTATTTTCATAAATCCCCTATACTGAACTTAGTATTTGTAACCTCGTTCCAAGTATTAATTGCAGTGATATTTTTTAATATTTTCGTCATAATATCAACTTAAATAACCCAGCAAAATAATCTCGGGAACAGGATTTCAAAATCATGGAGGCCTTCCTTAATATTTCAATCTCGTTCTTTTGTTTGACATACTCGACCTGAGCATATCTTACATATCAATGTGTGCATATAGAATTATTTTATTGAATGCATATTCTAATTCTTTGAGGCATATTTTTCTTTTAATCGACAATAATATATAATAATGGTATGGGCGCAGTGTATAATACCGTATGTATTTTTCTACCCATCTTTTATAACATGGTGCAATTAACTAGGTCACCTGGTGAGAGGTTTGAAACATTCTGCTCAACCTCTAATATATATCGATTCATAGGAATATTCTCACTTTGAGATGTTGTAACATTTCTAGGTGCTGGTGATGGTTTACTACTAATATTTCTTTTTTTCAGATTCACTATCATTCTTACATCTCCGAATGAGGTATTTTATTATGAAGAAAATAATAAATAAGCATAACAAGCTGAATAGTATGTCATTGTTGCGGGCTCGATGATTTGGATTTATCAGAGCTCACCGAGTCCCTTGTATTGTTGAATAAACACTGGATTGTTTTAATATATATTCCACTGTATTGTAGTCACAATGTATTGCATATAATGCAGAAGGTTACTGACACACATGTGCCTTTAAAATTAACAGTTATAAACTTTTAAAAGAAATGTAAATTATAACGTAATGTACTTTCTCTCTTGTTAACAAGACATGAATGGGGTGATGATGGCGCCGCACACACCTGCGTGAACGGTTTGCGTCCTTTCGATCATTACCGGCCGGTGTTGCCACATTTAAATTAAAGGATATAATCTCCGAAAAAATATAGAGAAAACAAAGTCTACAATTGCAGTTCCTTTGAGGTGGGCCTCAACATATTCCCCTTTGAAAGCTTTAAATAAGCTTTAAAGTTTCAACATTTGAGTTGTCACTCACATAACACGCATAACTTGGTTACCGGTCGTTTATACACTCCCGAACAAGTTTTCACAGTCACAACTCTTACGATGTCGTCTTTTCCTGGGTGAAGTTCTAGAACTCGTCCGAGGCTCCATTTTAGCGGTGGCAGCTTGTCCTCCTTTATAAGTACCAACGAATCGACTTTGAGAAGTTGAGGATAGGATTTATTCCATTTGGTTCTAATTTGTAATCCTGATACATATTCCTTGGACCAACGGGCCCATATATCTTGGGCTATTTTTTGACATCTTTTGAAGCGAGATAGAGAACATTTATTTGACTCTGATAGGTCTTCGTAAGGAATAGAGAGAAGGTGGCCAATAAGACAGTGGGCAGGAGTTAATGGGAGGAGATCATTGGGATCACTGGAAAGTTGGTACATTGGTTTCGAATTTAAGCACGCCTCGGCTTGAGTTAAAATTGTGCTATATTCCTCAAAAGTGAGTTTACAGTCACCGATAACCCTCTTAAGATGGTGCTTTACCGATTTGACACACGATTCCCATAACCCACCAAAATGGGGAGATTTCGGTGGTATGAAATGCCAATTAATGCCATCACGGCCTATTTTATTCAACAAGTCAGGTTCAAGATTTTTCGAGAAAATTTTTAAGTTCGGCACTAGCGCCTACAAAATTATCTGAATAAAGGTGCATGCATTTGCCACGACGCGATATGAAACGATACAGGCAAGCAAGGAATGCCTCAGAGGTTAATTCACTCATCAGTTCGAGGTGAATGGCCTTTGTAGCAAAATAGATAAAAACGCAGACATAAGCCTTGGTTAATTTAAAATTTCTTAATTTACGGTTTCGCAAATTAAAAGGGCCACAATAATCAATCCCACAGTTGATAAAGGGTCGACTTGGTGTCACTCGTGGAGTTGGAAAATTACCCATTAAATATTTTATATCATTACCCGGGTTAACACGAAAGCATGTGATACATTCATGCACAATCTTTCTAACTAATGTTCGTCCCGATAATATCCAAAATCGTTCACGCAATGAAAATAATACTAATTGCGGTCCTGCGTGCAGCAACCTTTGATGTTCTCATCTGACGAGCAAGCTTGAAAAACTATGTTTACTTGGAAGTACTATCGGATGTTTAGTGCCAGTAGAAAACTCTGAATATTTTAGTCGTCCTCCGACACGTAAAATGCCCATATCGTCAATGAACGGATTTAGCTTTAACAATTTGCTATCATTACTGACGAGCCCTTGATGATTAAGTCCTTGATTTCATTTGAGAACCGTTCAGCTTGAACTATTTTTATTAAGGTATTCAATGAGGCCTTCAATTCGATTGGAGTTAAAACACCTAATTGCTTGGTGGTACTTGACTTAACATTATTTATAAATCGCAATACATAAGCCAACGCGCGCTGTAATTTAATAAAGTTTGAATATTTTTCGAATATATTTAAAGTTTCGACAGTTGAAACCGCTGATGTAGTAATTTTAAGTTTGAGTTCAGTCTCAATTTCTGGTAAAGCGAAATCTGAAATCAAATTCATGGGCCAAGTGTTATAGTGTTGTGTCAACCACTTCGGGCCGTGCCACCATAACTCATTACTCCCTGCTTCATGAGGATTGAGACCTCTAGATATAACATCTGTCGGGTTTTCGAGAGTATTAATATATCGCCAGTTATTGATTTCTGTTAAGGTTTGTATTTCTGATATGCGATTTGCAAAAAGATTTTGTATTTTGTAGGTACTGATTTTATCCATGCTAGAACTATGGTTGAGTCATTCCATAAAAATACTTCGTCAAATGAAATTGTTAATGACGTTAACCTTGTCAAACAGTTGAGCCAGGAGAAGTGCAGCGCACAATTCTAGTCTGGGTATTGTTATACACTTTAAGGGTGCAACCCTTGATTTTGCGCACAGTAAATTGACAAAACAGTTGTCATGCCGATCAATGGTGCATGTATATATATATATATATATATATATATATATATACAACAACCGTATGCTTGGAGTGACGAGTCGGCAAATCCGTGCAATTCTATTTTAACAGGATTATCGCATAAAACATGCCTAGGCACTTGAATTTCATTCAAACATTTCAAATTTTCTGAATATCTTTCCTATTCATTTATTAGCTCTAAAGGCAGATCCTGGTCCCAAGCAACCTTTAATTGCCAGAGGTGCTGCAATAAAATTTTTACCTTCACAATTACTGGTCCCACTAATCCTAGCGGATCAAATATTTGTGCAATCGACGATAGTATAACTCGCTTAGTTGGATTTTTACTATAGTTAGCATGTTTTATGTCATAGTTTAAAGTATCAACCTTTGATTTCCATAAAAGGCCTAAAGAGTGAATTTCATCATTGTTTCCAATATTGATAATCGAGTCAGGATTTGCATTTATAATAAAATTTAAAACGTCAGGATTATTAGATGCCCATTTATTTAGAGAAAAACCGGAAGATTTTAATATATGAGAAATATCATTATATAAACTTAAAAGTGTATTACAGTCATCAGTTCCTGCCAAAATGTCAACATAGAAGTCATTAAGGATTTTGCTACTGGCATCAGGATATTTGTCAGCGTATTGATAAGCAATTTCATCTAAGCATCGCACCGCTAAATGAGGAGCTGACGCTGTACCATAAGTAACAGTATTTAATTCGTAGCACTCGACTTGATTGTCAGGACTGGATCTCCATAATATCCGCTGCAGTTTTCTGTAGTCTGGATGCATCCATACTTGGCGGTACATTTTTGTTATGTCACTTGTCAATACCCACTTATGTTATCTGAACCGAACGATAATTGAAAACAAATCTTGTTGAATTTTGCCCCCAACCATCATGATATCATTAAGTGAAATGCCAGTGGTTGTCTTACATGATGCGTCGAAAACTACTCTTAGTTGTGTAGTTAAACTACCTTCTCGTCATACAAAATGGTGTGGTATATAATAATATTGAGATTCATTGTCATCCACTTCTGTTCTGACATGTGATTTAGTTCAATGTATTCATTTATGAAATTGACGTATTGGCGTTTGAGGTTCTCATGTTTGCTTAATTTATGTTCAATTGAATATAAGCGTTTGAGAGCTATTTGCTTAGAATCACCTAAAGCTTCTGGCGATTGCTTCAGGGGGAGGCGCACGATAAATTTCCCATCTGCACAACGTTGTGTGGTAGACTTAAAATAGTTTTCAACGGTTTGTTCTTCCTGAGAGAATGGCACGGAAAACGCGCAGGCGCCGTAAATAGATCACCGTCGGTTATTTAATGCCTCCCTACATTGACAGCAGTGAGACTTTAGGCTTTTAAAACTTTCAATAAAATGTGCTATAGCATTCTTCTTGGCATCATTCTTTCCCTTAATCCTGTCCCCACCTCTGTATTCTTCGAGAACCTTGCCTCTTTGGAACCGCTTCATAATCCCTTGGATGCAATTTTTTTTTAAATTCTAAAATACCGCAAAATGTTTCTTTACACGCTCTTACATGTTTACCATCTTAAAATTATTTATTTCTATGATTACATGTAATTAACTTATTACGACTTAAAATATAATTAAAATGAAATTATAACTAATCACAATCTGCAAAAAAGAAACACTTAGTACATTCTTACCGCTATCCACTTCTCTTTTCTCCTCCGCCTCATGTCACCGTCTGAAAGCTCTCCTTCACCATGGGAGACATCCTCAGTGTCATCCCAGAGCAGTCATATATTCCGCCTCCGTATTATTTGGTAGGTCCTTCCTTCGCTGTCCGCAGGGCCGGTCCAATTACTATTTTCAACCTAGACAAAGTTAAATTCTGGCGCCACCCTCTTTTTAAATCGTTTTGTTTTATTACAATTATTTTATTTAGGTCTAAGAGCAATACAATAAACAATAGTTACCTATCAATGTTATAATTTTAAGTTATCCTTCACATTCATTCGACAGGCATTAGAGTAAAACTTAAAGTAAAACAAGGCAAGCACTTTGTTTTTAAAATATATATTTGAAATGAACCAAAATGACTTCTTCTGTAATTCATACCGGACAGTGTTGTCGGATTTTTTATTTTTTCCTAATTACTTGATACAGAAAACATTTTGTTTTTTTTTAACTGTCTGCTCAAGGTTTGTTTGGCGTTTGGCGCCCCTAATCGTGTGGCGCCCTAGGCAGTTGCCTGGATTGCCTGGGCCTATGAATGGCCCTGGCTATCCGCTGTAGAATCTAAAGAAATATGTAGGTACGATTAAAAGAAATATCCCAAAATATAATCAATTATTCTTACCATCCACCAAATTTATACCGGCTGGCTCAGTGGTGGAGTCCGGCTCCACGTCATTTTCTTCGTCGCTGCTATTCTACCACGGTACGGTGTCCGCTACTATTTCCACCGTATTCATTGAGTTATATGTACTACTCCTCGATCACAACCGATAAGTTGACCACGAACTTATATGGAAATAGTATGTTAAAAGTACTGCCAACAGGGGATGATTTTCTAAAGAGAAATCGATGATTTAGACATTATGAGTATTTCAGATGAAAGTCCCCAAGGGTACGTTTTTGAGGTTGACATACATTATCCACAACACTTACACGACTTGCATTCAGACCCCCCCTCTTTTTTAGTTGAGAGCATTGCCCCTCCCGAATCAAAATTAAAAAGGTTGATACCAAATCTTAACGATAAGAGAATGTACGTGGTATACTACGTAAATCTATAGCAGGCTATTAATAATGGTCTGGTAATTACGAAAATGCATAGAGTTCTTAAATTCAATCAACCGGCATGGTTAAAGAAATGATTTTTACAAATTAATGAATAATGCGTGTTTGGTAAAACGATGGAAAATGTCGACAATATGTAGGAAATAAAGTTGGGAGAGTATTAGACGTAGTATGGGGGCAAATGCATTCATATGTAGACCGAACTTTAAAACTTGTTCAATATTTACCGAAGATTTTGTGGCAATCCATATGGGCCAACAAAAGGTAGTTTATAACAAACCAATTTATGTAGGTTTTTGTATCTTGGAATTGTCAAAGAAGTTATTCAAAAAGAGCTATCGGTACATGATTACAGACAAATTGTTGAAGAAGGTGGTGTAGTATTTAGAAAAATGAACACGTTTTGCAAGATATTTTTACAGAAATGAAGGACAAAGTGGCTTTGTCCTACCACGGCGATAAACGTTTACTTATTCTCAATACAACAAAGACTTTACCGTGGGGTCACTCTGATATACAATTTTTTAAAACCGAACCAGAACAAAACATGCGGTGGTTAATGGCAGCCGTAAATGATGTTGAGCGTAGTTCTGTAGAAAACGATAAGTTAGATGTATTACTCGCAGCAATGGCGGAGTTAAATCTGCCTAACTAAAGAATCAAATAAAATATATATACATTGAACGCAAAGGTTCAGAACAGTATAAATAAATTATATGACAAACTGGAGAACTCATTGACTTGTCAATTTGTGCACATCGACCTTTTAATTACTTCTTTTGCCATTTTTACGGTTTTCTTGAAATTATACTGTACATGTTTTTTCTACTTGTATATAATAATTTGTAAGTTTCAGTTTGTAATTTTAAACCAATGAGGATGAACGACACCCATCCCCCCACGCTCATCCCCACTCCTCGAGTGGGAGTATGCCCGGTTAGCAAAGCCGAAAAATGCTGCCAAACATTCGCTTTGCCTTTCATCGTCGTCGAGTGTAGTTCGTTCTCCGTACTCTCCGTGCTTTCTGTGCCTTACCGGTTTTTTTATTCCTTTAGACTTGTGTTCTTTTCACTTGTATTTTCTTGTATATTGTCGCGAAACAATGGCTAGAGGTAACAAAAAATCATCTGGAGATGGTCGTCGTGCCAACAACGCCAGAAACGCCATGCCGAAGCGGCAAATGCTTCAAATGTATTGTCCGAGTTGATATGGATGTCAACATTTATGCCAGTCTCCCCGAAAATAATTTACCGGTGCCAGTGTTAGGACCAATAATCCAAGCGGTTAATCCGATATCTGCAAATTCACCACGAACAGCAGCAGACTTTCCACCCACAGGGTCTGGGGCATCAAGTTCGGTTAATTGAAAATATCTGTCTGGTACCACCAGCAACTCGACATCGGCAAACTCGGCACCGGCAAACTCGGCACCGGCAAATGACGACCAGCAACAGGTTATTGATTTTGATTTTTCTGTGGCTAATATAGTCGAGGGCGTCGATCACGGGGTTCACTCCGATGCAACCGTCGTCGTCGACTATGAATACATAAAGAAATAAAAGAAAAAAACATCAAGGTGCGCGTCGCGAACTAGTCTCATTAATTAGTAGTGACTCCGAGGACGATTTTGTATCGCCACTTGCTTAAAAAAACGGAAAATTGCAAAATCTTCGGGGAGTAAAGAGAAGATGGCTGGCTACCCAGGTAATGCCAGGAACAAGTACTCCGGCGTTAAATGGTGTAGGTGACAACATCACATTAGAATAACCTAGCTGTTCTAATGCGGTGATGCCACCGCTAACAACGCCCATTCCGGTGGCGTTGGAAGTGCCACCCACGGAGCCGGTCCCCGGGGGCAGCCAGAGTTCCGATGATTCTTCTGACGCGGAAATTGATTTTTTGGAGGACAGGGAGCTCATGCGGGTAGCTCTTATGACCCTGTCAGGAATATACAAAAAATATTACGATTTACACGAGGCAAATGTTGCGGCCTGCCAAAATGACCGCGAGGAAGACGTTAGAGCTAGGGCGATGATAGAAGAGTGTGAGGCCATGATTGCAAGAGCTAATGCAATGGTAGCAGAGGCTAGTGCAATTTTGGCCAATATCCAGACGCGTCGCGCCGATTTGGCAGAGTCGCAAGCGATGGTGGATGGTATTGGCCGGAAAATAAATAAAATTAAATTAGGGCGCGATAAACGGTGAAAGGCAAGGTGAACTTTTTTATGTTTTTTATATGTATGCCTTTAATTTTTTGTATGTATTTTTTTAGTATTAAGTTAATTTTTTACATCTTTTTTGCATATAATTTTTTAAATTTTTTCGTACTAAGTTTATTTTTATACATCTTTCTTCTATATAATTTTTTTCCTATACAATTTTTAATATTAAGTGTTTACTTTTTCCTTTTTAGTTGTATGTATGATATTTCTATCATTTTATTTTTTTGTATGTAATAACTGCAAAATAATGTAATAAAAATAATAATTGAAATGTTTATTTTATTGCAAGATGTCTACCCCAAAGATTTAATTACAAAAAATTATTTCTAGATTAAGAAAGTGTTAGTTAAGTAAGAGTAAGTAGCTTTAAGACAATGCCATGACGTGCAGGCAGTTAAGCAAATTAAAGAGTAAGTATAAATTTTGTAATTTTTCGTCTGAATCAGTCGTATTAAACCCTTGAGGTGAACATCCTATCAATAAAACCTATGTATGCCGCTACGCAGGCGAGGGGCGCAAAAGTCAGAAATTCAGTTCCGCTTAATAGATATCATTTTTAATCATTCAAGATAAAATAAAATTATTTATATACAAACTACATATTTATACAGGTCATTAAAAAGGTAAAATTTCCTAAAAATTTCGCAGGAGAATGCGTTATTTGAGTAAAAATTTCATAATTTTCGCCGCTACGCGGCCTCGGAGCTGAATTAATATATACAATTCCATCACCCATTGCAGATGTTGCACACTTTCACTCTAACAAATAAATATAGAGGTAAATCGCAACATCTGCATCTGCGAGCGTCCCGCTGAAGTTCCTCAGCCAACAAAGACATCGTCTGGTGTGTGTTTTTGTGGCTGTGTTCCGCTTGCACCATCGTCGAATAACTATGGTAACACAGCTCACACAGACGAAACTCCTTGCCGTAAACAGACCAGACACGAACGTATGAAGAAATCAAACAGTACCTGGGTTCCATCAACGAAAAAAGAGTGCTTTCTATGACCTTAGATTTTGCGAGGACCTCCCCAGGACTGTCAGTTTCAATGCCTTCGTCCTCGTCTCCTTCGGTGGGAACTTCATCCTCCACGTCGTCGGCGGCCAGCAGGAACTTCTGCCTCTCTGGGTTCAGGAACGACCCAGCCATCGCCCTCTGCATCCACTGACCAACCACGTTTAAAATTCTAGTCCTGATAATTTGCCATTTTTTTCTTTTTATTTTATTGAGGTAGCGTAGCGTACGTTTAAACTCAAGTGATTTGCTAAAAAACTGCCTCCCCTTTTATATACTATGGCGTCGCCCCTTCTACATTCTTTCTTATGTTGATATTTAGCCTGAGGCGTGGCCTTAGAAGAAATGGTTATCAAATTATCCCACCCCTAACCAAACGACCAATTCAGTACTTTATCAACAAAGCAGTTAACTATTATTAGTGAACATTATAATAGAGGATGATTCATAAGAAATGGGTAATATTTTACCTGTAGATTCTATAGTGGAAAAAATGAATTTTTTGCTTAATAACTGGGGGGTCTAATATTAATAATTACTGAAATGCAGGGTGTTAAAGTCATAAAATTCATATTACTCACAATGCATATTACATCCTTAAAACTTTAACACTCTGTATCTTAGAAATTATTAATATTTGACTACCACTTATTAAGGAAAACATTAATATTTTCCGCTATAGAATTTGCAGGTAAAGTATTACTCATTCCTTATGAATCACCCTGTCTGTATATTCATGGATTTATTATAAACAACTAGGTACACACATCCTTACACATCATAGGTTATTTTAGATATTAATAACGCTGAATTAATTTTAATAACATATTTATTACCTTCAAAACAGCTACTTCAGTATCTGACTGGGCTTTATTGCAGTTCAAGTTTTCCCCTTCGACATTCTGTAATAATTAACCCTTTCACATCGAGCGTTTTTTTAGGCAACTGGCCTTGAACACGAATTTGGCCCTCTTGTTAGGAAAATAAAAAATTGGAGCTGTGGGGGTTTAGAGCTGAGACCCTTGAGGGCGTTCGTGCACTTTATTTTGTTGTGAGAAGTCTTCTGGTTTGATTTCTGTGGTGAAAATTAGGGTGAACGCTACACCCTGTAAAGTCGTACTCTGGATCAGCTGAAGCACTGCAGTGTCAACCTTATTGTTGTTGAACACTGTATAGTTTAAAATGCTTTTTGCAAGGGTCAATGACTGCACCCTGTATATAAAGTCTTCGAAAAAAATAACACTTTATTTAAAACGGAACGAACAATTATTTATTTATATTTTTCGTTAACAGAGTTTGGAAAAAGTATATCGTAGATTATTTATTTTTTACAAAGTTTCTTTTTATTGGTTGAAACTATTCGACAACATAAATTCTGTCAATAGAATTTATTAAAATTGCTTTTGGAAATATTTAATTTGTTATTAAATCTGAGAAAATTCACTTGAGGATATATTCAACTTAGCCGTATCGGCTGAAATAAAATTGTCACTTGGGACGAAGTATAAAATTTAAAAACAGATAAAAAGAAAATGGGGCACTAAAGGCGATTACTTAAAACTAACTCTTTTTAACCAGGTTTCGGCCTGGGAAGCTAGATCGGGGCAGCTAGTCACGAGAAGTTGCTAGGATAGGTGGTTAAGAAAGCCTGTCTAGACGGTGGGTATCTACAACTTTAGTTAAATAGTAACCGGACCGAAGCACTAGTACACAAACTTATTACACTAAAATTGCTTTTGAGAAACTTGTTCCACTTTATCACGTCGCGAAAACTAAACTTAGGAGTCATTACCGAAACTGAACTTAACTTGGGCTCGCGATGCACCGGTATTTATACTAATTCAAGAAAGTTTCGTTTTTCTCGCTCCGTCGAGTCTCGCGGAGAACTAGAAAGGCTTGAAATCGCTCCGTGCGGGCAAGGATGAGTCATAGATTGCGACATGTTGCGCAATACTTGAAATTTTTGGAATTTGAAAATATTTATATAGAAAAATCGGCGATGCAAAGGGGAATTTATTAAAATTTGAATGAAAGTCGGATCTATTTTTGTTTAGAAGTTATTCGAAGTTTTGTGTGTAAAATCTGGCTCGACCCCGTAAGGTATCAACGGAGGTCCGATGTTAACAAGCTGTAACGCCGTTAAAAGGTTTCCAATTAGTGCGTACGATATTAAGATAAGATATTAAAAAGGTTCAATACGATTATGAATCGAGTGGAGCGCAGATATAGTATGTGTGTATGCTATTATACAGGGGTGATCGAAAATGGGGAAAGTTTATAATAGAGCAATTGGATTGGGGAAATTCGGTGAAACGATATTTGGGCTTTTGAGACTCGAGGCACGGAACGTGATTTGACGTATACAGGGGCTGATTGAAAAGTAAAAATGGAAAATTTACGAAATGGGTTTTTGAACGTGGGGAAACGGACTCGACGGTTAGTTTTAAGGTAGTTACATATACGAGGGGTGGTCAAGAAGTTCGAATTTTTTGGAAAGGGGAATTGCTTATAAAAATGGGACGTATCGAAGTGCGATGATGAAAACTTGGGTTTGGATGGAGAATTCGACTAAGTTGATGAATATACGGGGGCTGTATTTTTGAATGACGTTTTTTGTGATGAATTGGTTACGGATGGGTGTAAATGAATGTTTGACGTTAGAATTTGGTGAATTTGAGTTATTTGTGAATTATCGATGGTTGGCTAATTTTCTCAGATTTTTTCGAGTTGGTGCGGTTTTTTGATGTGATTGGTGTCTGATTGACTTTTTTATATAGTTTGCCAGGTGGCATGAGATTATTTGATTTTTTGGTGTTTTTTGGAATTTTTTGTTTTTTAATTTTGACTTGTAGGGGACATACCCTACAACAGCCTCACAAACGGGAATTTTCTCTCATTTATTAGTTGCGCGCATTATTGCGCTTCCCGACTTCAAAGATACGCGCGCTTATATGCGCAAGTTGAAATAAATGAAGATATCAGATAAACAAAGTTTTATTTAAATGAACTGTAATATAAGCAAAAACAAAATTAAAAGTCATTTCTTTGAGAACAGTTTATATATATATATATATATATAAAGTGTTGTTGTGCTTCCGGGTGCTCTCCCGCGTCGATGGTCGACTCCTCCAGGAGTCACGGTTGTCTAAACAAGCACAACAACACTTCATTTAACACCCGCGAAAACCTAAAAAACAACATGTATATATATATATATAGTGCTGTAGTTCCATATATACATATATATATGTCTAAAATTTATAAAAACAAGAAAAATTATATATATATGTTTTTTTTAAGGTTTTCGCGGGTGTTAAGTTCAGTTCGAGCAACGAGGAGCAGCAGTAGGCAGCTTTCAGCGAGAACCTGAAGATGGCAGATGGGATTTTGCCGAAACGTCGTTTAGACAACCGTGACTCCTGGAGGAGTCGACCATCGACGCGGGATAGCACCCGGAAGTACAACAATACTTCATATATATATATATATATATATATATATACATATATGTAAAAATTATGCCCAATATATCTTCTTTGTATGATAATACTCAAAACAAGGCGTTGCACATAATGGGGCATCACAGAGCTGGCACCAGTATGTCGTTTCTCTTCTGAGTTTCTTTTTGGAACAAACAATACATCTCTTTCGCATTTGTTTATTTTTATCATTTTTTTCTAAATGAGATAAAAAATGCCTTCCAATCAATCTCAAAGGAGAATCTTCGCAGCTGCCCTTTTAGTCGAAACCCGTGGTTTGTCGACATGGTATTTCTCAAGGATTTCTCTAACTAAGGAAAGCTGAAAATTTGCCACTGGTATATTGCTTTCAGTTTTCATTTTATATACAGGGTATTGCATCATGAGAGGGACATAGCTTAATAGGAGGTAGAGAACATCCGGAACCTCTCATAGAAATGTCTCATTGGGCCTTCATTACGAGGTTGCTGGGTGTTAAATAATTTTTGGCCAAACCTGTTTTTTGTCATAACTTTGACAGGGAATGAAATAACGGATTCATATTTGGTACGGCTAATGTACTAACGAGCCCCAAGAGGTACATGTATAAAAAAAAATATATCCAGGTCCGGACTCACTATAATTTATGTTTCTTCTTTGCATCAATAAAACATCACCCTGTATATATTTTTTTGAAATTTCGATACGATATTCGAAAAGAGCAAGAAAAAACAAACAAAATGGCCTATTTCATTTTTTTGTTACACCTTCGAGGTTATTTAAATACGTTGTTAAATGTGCAAGAAAATGGATTACAGAACCCTATTAAATGAGAGGCACGTGAAATAAATAGTTTTATAACTAAAATTTGCAAAAATTCTATTGAGCCTAGGTGGTCTGGGTGAATCCTAATTCCGGCACGTTTTAAAGGTCCATTTTGGTAAAAAACTGTGGTCCTAATAAGTAATCGGGTATGAAATAACAAAATTTTTAATCAATCACAGTAGGCTTGTTCAAAGAATAAAAGTGACAGATAATTTAAACCATTTAGGCCTAAGCAACCAGTTACTTTGATCAAGAAAATCATCAACATTTTATACTTAATAAAAATTGGAAAAGAGAACAAACTAAAATCTAAATAAATAAAATATTTTCCATTCAATTAACAATAAATAACAAAACAATAACTAAATGTGTTTAAAAATAAAACGTAATTGACACTAAAGTAAATTTTCAAAATGTCCTCCCCCACATTCTGTGCATTTTCTTGCGCGTTTAGAAAGGTCACCAATTGCTCGACGTATCATTTCTGAATTATTCCGTATTTCGTCGCAGGTTGTAACGATGCGCTGGATTGTCTACTTTCAATTTCAATGCTATAAACCTCGTTTTTTAAGTGGCCCCATAAAAAGTAATCACAAGGGTTACAATCATGAGATCTTGGTGGCCATTCATGTGGACCCCCGCGTCCAATCCATCTATTAGGATACACATTGTTTAAGTGTTCTCTTACAAAGGTTAAAATGTGGTGGGGCCCCATCATGCTGAAACAACATGCCTCTTATACCGATATTTTCTAACATATTCGGTAAAATGTTTTGAAGAAAATCAAAGTAAATTTCACCATTCAATCTTTCTTTAAAAAATGTGGCCCTATCAAATGTAATAGACATTTGATAGTCCGACCCAAACATTTACAGAAAACCTGTGTTGCGAACGGCGTTGGCGTACCGCATGTGGGTTTTCCTGTGCCCATTTATGATTATTTCGTGAATTGTTTACTCCATCCCTTGCAAATTGTGCCTCATCCGTAAATAAGGTTCTGTAAATGACTGGGCGATGGTTAGACAACCAATGACAAAATGCCAGGCGGGGATATCGTCGCCTTGTTGAAGACGCTGTACCTGCTGGATATGATATGGATGGTAACGTTCTCTTTTTAGGGTTCTCCATACTCGCCAATGAGGAATACCAGTTGCCAAACTGATTCGTCTAGTGCTCATATTTGGGTTTTCTTGAACTACGTTTATATATAATATTGTTTTGTTCCTGCACACCTTGTTGTAAAACACGCTCCACAACTGCAGAATTAGGAAACTTTCCGTGTTGTCTTGCATACTGGAACACCGTACTAAAGGTTTTATGATTAGGGCATCGACGACCAGGAAAACGCAGCCGATATTCTCTTTCCGACGACCTACCATTTCCATTACAGAAACCATAGATGAATATTATGTCAGCATATTCCACGTTTGTAAATTTTACTGGCATAGTTAAGATATTTTCACAAGTTTTCACTAACTAAATGCGGATTATTGACACATTAAATTACTAACAAACAATTATTCAACTGTTTAGGAGATTTCTTTTTATTATCTGTCACTTTGAACAAGCCTACTGTGATTGATTAAAAATTTTGTTATTTCATACCCGATTACTTATTAGGACCACAGTTTTTTACCAAAATGGACCTTTAAAACGTGCCGGAATTAGGATTCACCCAGACCACCTAGGCTCAATAGAATTTTTGCAAATTTTAGTTATAAAACTATTTATTTCACGTGCCTCTCTTTTAATAGGGTTCTGTAATCCATTTTCTTGCACATTTAACAACGTATTTAAATAACCACGAAGGTGTAACAAAAAAATGAAATAGGCCATTTTGTTTGTTTTTTCTTGCTCTTTTCGAATATCGTATCGAAATTTCAAAAAAATATATACAGGGTGATGTTTTATTGATGCAAAGAAGAAACATAAATTATAGTGAGTCCGGACCTGGATATATATTTTTTTATACATGTACCTCTTGGGGCTCGTTAGTACATTAGCCGTACCAAATATGAATCCGTTATTTCATTCCCTGTCAAAGTTATGACAAAAAACAGGTTTGGCCAAAAATTATTTAACACCCAGCAACCTCGTAATGAAGGCCCAATGAGACATTTCTATGGGAGGTTCCGGTTACCACTGATGTTCTCTACCTCCTATTAAGCTATGTCTCTCTCATGATGCAACACCCTGTATAGATTGTGAATTTAGTACTGACATGTCAATAAGGTGAAAAAAGACTTTTATACCATTTAGCAGTTTTACGTACGGATTCAATGGAACTTTGCAACATGTCAGTCCAATCTACTGCACCCATGTTACTATTATAGTCAATTACCATTTTTGGTTTCGAAATGTTATCATTAGTTAGGTGCGTTTTTTTTCTGTGACGACCATCTCTGATTTATGAAAGGTACTCAATAAACTTACTTCACGCTTGTCTTGCCATTTGAGAGCAAGTAGATTGTTTGAGTTGTAAGTTTCTGTTTTACCATGGTTTAGTTTTGTTTGCAATGGCGGCATATGTTTTCTATTTTGTTTCACCGTTCTACATGCATTTGTTTTTTTGACCATAAGAAGTTATATAAGTTTGGGCTAGTATACCAATTGTCTGTGTATAAGGTGTGACCAGCATTTAGATATTTTTCCATCAGTGTGAGTACAATATTCCCAGATATACCTACATTAGCTCTATTTGAGATATCGGTTCCAGCACCACAGTATATAATGAAATTTAAAATGTAGCCTGTCTCACAATCACAAAGGATAAAAAATTTTACACCAAATCTGTGTCTGTTTTGGGCATGAATTGTTTGAATGACAGTCGTCCTTTGAATAGCATGATACTTTCATCAATGCACAAGTTTTCAAAAGGATAAAATTGTTTTTCATATGCAGTTTGGAGATGACTAAGAACCATTCGTACTTTCCATAGTTTATCTTTTTTAGCCGCATCATTACTAGTATTGTCTGCAAAATGTAAATATCGTAGGATCGATATATAACGATCTCGTGAAAAGATTTATGAAAAAATAGGCGTCGATAGCAATGCATCTTTTGACCAGTAGTCTACTATCTTTAGCTTCTTTACTTGTGCCATCAAAAGTGAAAGAGCTATAAAACAGTACATTTCAGTGTTAGTCACATCAATCGATTTTTTATCATGCGTCATGAATTCTGGTGCATTTTGTTTATAAAATAAATTCTGTAATTTTCGTCACAATACTTTCTGAAAAGAACAGTTCAAAACACTGCAATATTCCTATACGATTTTCAGTATTTGAACAACCTGAATTTTCGTTGTCAAAAACGTGCATTTTTGGAACATAGTTACTATCTTGGTCCCAGTCTATTTCAGGATCACACAACTTGGTTTTTTCTTTCTGGGTTCTCCTGAAAATAACGTACAACATGTAGTGTCCAATCATGAAATTTTTATTACGTATATATAGATACTGAGAAGATAAGAACTAATGCCAGTTACATCAATATTTCAACACCACATATTCCCCCTGTAAGGCATAGGAACCGTACGTTCTTGTTGATGTATGTGTTGCCTATATCAATTATTGTTATGTTATGTAGTGTAGTTGGTCAATAAAAGGAATCTCAACCTGACATGTTACACCCTCAACTATAACATCAAAGTCCTGAAAACAACATATCATTCGATATTTTTGGTTCAATCCCCTGACACCCTTCCTCAACCATTTACCACTTTATTGAATTTTATGGAAAAATATTTTCATTCATGTTGTGATCTATAACATTGACATAAAACAGGCCCAAACTAATACAAAAGTAAATAAATATTCGGCATATTTACAATTTTAATTTGAACAAATATTTACCGGCTTGACTGGAATCCCTGGAACCACAAGGTATTGGATTTTCTTCCAAATTTAGATCTATATCTGTGTCATTTGTTGCTTGTTCAGAAACAACACTATCAATATCACGGTAATCTGGTTCATAATCACTCTCTGAATCACTTTCTGGGTCAAAATCCAATAGTTCCTGTACATCATCATTATCTGATTCTTCCAAAATGTTTTCAAGCTCAGTATCTGTTAAATATTTATTTCTCCAGCTCATCTTGCAAAAAATATAATTTATTTTAAGAAAAATTTGCAGTTGTTTGCACACAATAGACTGTCTGAGACACCCAAGAATAAACTGCGAGTATACAGCTATTTTTCGGACCACAGCGCCTCTGCAACTAACAAGCTACAGCTTCCTAAAATGCTTTAAATGAATATCAGACCGCAATCTTGCGCTTCCCGATTTTAAGTGGTATTCACGGCGTTCGAAAAAATGCGTCTCCCGTCGATAAAAGGTTAATAAAAGAAAGTATTAAAATATTTTTTTAAGGTTATGTATCTGAATTTTGCTAAAGCACCTTAATATCTCATAGCTAGGTATTCATACTAGAAAGAATAACAACTTACTTGTTCAGTTCTGGTATTTTCACTATTTTTTTTATCTGTTAGAACCAGTGAACGTATATATTTCCTCTATTCACCGTAAAACACCTCGTAAAATATGCACTATTCAAACATAATATTGCACATAATCTCTTTTGCAATAAGGAATCAACTGTTGGATCTCTGTTGCAAAATAGATTTCTGCCGATAAAATTTTTCAGTTTGTTCCACTTACTCATAGATGCCGCTGACAATCAGTAATTGGCTGGTTCTATTTTGCAAAATATACTTTATCGTATCCTTCATTTAGCCTAGTAAAAAAACGGGATTTTACAAAATTGGCGTTTGGTTGCCTATTGCATAAGGAGGTCCAATTACAACAGCCATGCAGCTCTGAAAATTGGGAATAGGGAAGAGTGTCTTATTTTTTATACATTTGCCATTATCCCCACCATTAAATAACACATGACATTGCGTATAAATCGTTTTTTATTTCTTTCAATTATAAGTCCTCTTACAAATAATACTTATAAATAATTTCTATAAGTACACTTCATAAATGCACGCACAATTACGTCTGCTATCGCACATATTTTACTTATGCATGTGTGTTCATCTCCCAATTTTCAGAGCTGCATGCACATTGGTAATTGTACTTAGACTTTATGAATCAAATAAAAAAATGAGATTTGACACTCAAAAAAATGGTTTCAAGGTCATGTTCTTCAAAAAATTTCGGCCAGCTTAGTTTGGGGTCAGCAGTATCCTATATTTATAGATGTTGTTTGAAAAGTGCACCTCGAATAATGATTATAAGTCTAAATATTATAGGTACCTAAATTAACTATATTATATTATGTAACAATAATGTGGTACTTTTTAGGTGTCAAATGGCAATGCTTGTAGTAATTACCATGCATAGTTAATAAGCTCTTACCTGAGGTATTTCAACTAGTGACAAAAGCATAAATTAAACGAGATTTGTATTAATTTTTATTTTAATTCACTTAGTTTACTTTGTTTGTCTTGTCTTTGTTTCACTTTACGACAACCATCTTATTCACTGTATATGAAATTAAAAAATGAACTCTTAATACATTTATTTACCTACGAAAAAAGTTTATATATTTATATACAAGAAAACATTACATATAAATACTCTTACAACTAATACTTAAAAATAATTTCTATAACTACACTTACATATAATATATACACTTACAATTAATATATACAATTCCATCACCCATTGCAGATGTTGCACACTTCCACTCTAATAAATAAATATAGAGGTAAGTCGCACCATCTGCATCTGCGAGCGTCTCGCTGAAGTTCCTCAGCCAACAAAAACATCGTCTGGTGTGTGTTTTTGTGGCTGTGTTCCGCTCGCACCATCGTCGAATAACTATGGTAACACAGCTCACAAAGACGAAAATTCTTGCCGTAAACAGACCAGACACGAACGTATGAAGAAACCAAAAGTACCTGGGTTCCGTCAACGAAAAAAGAGTGCTTTCTATGTCCTTAGATTTTTCGAGGACATCCTCAGGACTGTCAGTTTCAATGCCTTCGTCCTCGTCTCCTTCGGCGGGAACTTCATCCTCCACGTCGTCGGCGACCAGCAGGTCTATGTCGTCAGCGGGAACTTCTGCCTCTCTGGGTTCAGGAATGACCCAGCCATCGCCCTCTGCATCCACTTTGACCAACCACCTTTAAAATTCTAGTCCTGATAATTGTGCCATTTTTTTCTATTTATTTTATTGAGGTAGCGTAGCGTACGTTTAAACTCAAGTGATTTGGTAAAAAACTGCCTCCTCTTTTATATAATATGGCGTCGCCCCTTCTACATTCTTTCTTATGTTGATATTTAGCCTGAGGCATGGCCTTAGAACAAATTCGGTTATCAAAATTATCCCACCCCTAACCAAACGACCAATTCAATACTTTACCAACGAAGCAGTTAACGTACCTTTCATAAATATACACAATTACATGTTCTTACTTAAACAATTAGATTTCTCCCAACCCTGCCTAATACCCCCTAATCAAAAGACTAATGCAACGTAGGTAACATAAATTTAATAAATATACACAATTATATATACTTTTACTTAAACAATTAGATTTCATTGCATGCAATATTAAGGACATAAGTAAAACAAAAATTAATGAAGTGCACATTTATTATTCATTTTCTTATACATACATAAGTAAATACGTCATATATCTATGCATATATTTTTATTAAAGAAAGTAAATAAAAGTCAGCGGTGCTGAATTTCTGACTTTTACGCCTCTCGCCCGCGTAGCCGGCATACATATTTGAAATAAAAATTTTGTGTAACTGAAAAAGGATAAAGAAGTTTAATAGATATTGATGATTAATTAATTAATTTTCAAATATTTAATTCATTCTCATTCTCTTATTTGATTCATAAAGTATATATACCATTACATCTGTGCATGCAGCTCTGAAAATTGGGAATATTAATTAATTCACCTTATTATGACAGGCGTTACTGGCAATAAACGTTATTTAATTTCCTCTATTTAACAAAAAACTACAACTGTTACAAAATTCTAATATTCCACTTACTTAAATAAGCCTTAAAGCCAATATATTTTTTTATTCTTCACTTTACTGCAACTACGTAATTCACTTGTTATTCATTGTATATGAAGTGAAATAAAAAATTAACTCTTAATAAATTTATTTATATACAAAAAATTACATATGTGCAAGAGGAAATGTAAAATTCAATTATTTGCCGCATCCGATTCACCATCGGAATCCTCCGCCATGTACATAAAATCTTCATCCAACTCGAAATCCGACTCATCATTGGGCACCGTGTCCATCGGCCAAACTGATGGTGACCTTTCCAGGGGCTGCGGATGCAGCTGCGGCTGGTCTTCGGGTGAGGTGGTGCTGTCGGCTACACCACCACTTGTAGCCTCTCTATAATGCAGTAAATACGCACGTCTCGCTGAAGATATACCAAGCGTGGTCGGAGGTGGACGAGACGGTATTATCTTGGATTGGCGAATTCATGTTGGCTGACGCAAAAAGTAAACTGGAGAGCGCTAGGAGAGTGTCTTATTTTTTATACATTTGTCATTATCCCCACCATTAAATAACACATGACATTGCGAATAAATCGTTTTTTATTTCTTTCAAATATAAGTCCTCTTACAAATAATACTTATAAATAATTTCTATAAGTGCACTTCATAAATACACGCATAATTACGTCTGCTATCGCACATATTTTACATATGTGTTCATCTCCCAATTTTCAGAGCTGCATGCACATTGGTAATTGTACTTATACTTTATGAATCAAATTTTAAAAATGAAATTTGACACTCAAAAAAATGGTTTCAAGGTCATGTTTTTCAAAATTTTTCGACCAGCTTAGTTTGGGGTCAGCAGTATCCTATATTTATAGATGTTGTTTGAAAAGTGCACCTCGAATAATGATTGTTAAGTCTAAATATTATAGGTACCCAAATTAACTATATTATATTATGTAAAAATAATGTAGTACTTTTTAGGTGTCAAACGGCAATGCTTGTAGTATAATAAGCTCTTACCTGAGCTATTTCAACTAGTGACAAAAGCATAAATTAAACGAGATTTGTATTAATTTTTATTTTAATTCACTTAGTTTACTTTGTTTGTCTTGTCTTTGTTTCACTTTACGACAACCATCTTATTCACTGTATATGAAATTAAAAAATGAACTCTTAATACATTTATTTACCTACGAAAAAAGTTTATATATTTATATACAAGAAAACATTACATATAAATACTCTTACAACTAATACTTAAAAATAATTTCTATAACTACACTTACATATAATATATACACTTACAATTAATATATACAATTCCATCACCCATTGCAGATGTTGCACACTTCCACTCTAATAAATAAATATAGAGGTAAGTCGCACCATCTGCATCTGCGAGCGTCTCGCTGAAGTTCCTCAGCCAACAAAAACATCGTCTGGTGTGTGTTTTTGTGGCTGTGTTCCGCTCGCACCATCGTCGAATAACTATGGTAACACAGCTCACAAAGACGAAAATTCTTGCCGTAAACAGACCAGACACGAACGTATGAAGAAACCAAAAGTACCTGGGTTCCGTCAACGAAAAAAGAGTGCTTTCTATGTCCTTAGATTTTTCGAGGACATCCTCAGGACTGTCAGTTTCAATGCCTTCGTCCTCGTCTCCTTCGGCGGGAACTTCATCCTCCACGTCGTCGGCGACCAGCAGGTCTATGTCGTCAGCGGGAACTTCTGCCTCTCTGGGTTCAGGAATGACCCAGCCATCGCCCTCTGCATCCACTTTGACCAACCACCTTTAAAATTCTAGTCCTGATAATTGTGCCATTTTTTTCTATTTATTTTATTGAGGTAGCGTAGCGTACGTTTAAACTCAAGTGATTTGGTAAAAAACTGCCTCCTCTTTTATATAATATGGCGTCGCCCCTTCTACATTCTTTCTTATGTTGATATTTAGCCTGAGGCATGGCCTTAGAACAAATTCGGTTATCAAAATTATCCCACCCCTAACCAAACGACCAATTCAATACTTTACCAACGAAGCAGTTAACGTACCTTTCATAAATATACACAATTACATGTTCTTACTTAAACAATTAGATTTCTCCCAACCCTGCCTAATACCCCCTAATCAAAAGACTAATGCAACGTAGGTAACATAAATTTAATAAATATACACAATTATATATACTTTTACTTAAACAATTAGATTTCATTGCATGCAATATTAAGGACATAAGTAAAACAAAAATTAATGAAGTGCACATTTATTATTCATTTTCTTATACATACATAAGTAAATACGTCATATATCTATGCATATATTTTTATTAAAGAAAGTAAATAAAAGTCAGCGGAGCTGAATTTCTGACTTTTGCGCCTCTCGCCCGCGTAGCCGGCATACATATTTGAAATAAAAATTTTGTGTAACTGAAAAAGGATAAAGAAGTTTAATAGATATTGATGATTAATTAATTAATTTTCAAATATTTAATTCATTCTCATTCTCTTATTTGATTCATAAAGTATATATACAATTACATCTGTGCATGCAGCTCTGAAAATTGGGAATATTAATTAATTCACCTTATTATGACAGGCGTTACTGGCAATAAACGTTATTTAATTTCCTCTATTTAACAAAAAACTACAACTGTTACAAAATTCTAATATTCCACTTACTTAAATAAGCCTTAAAGCCAATATATTTTTTTATTCTTCACTTTACTGCAACTACGTAATTCACTTGTTATTCATTGTATATGAAGTGAAATAAAAAATTAACTCTTAATAAATTTATTTATATACAAAAAATTACATATGTGCAAGAGGAAATGTAAAATTCAATTATTTGCCGCATCCGATTCACCATCGGAATCCTCCGCCATGTACATAAAATCTTCATCCAACTCGAAATCCGACTCATCATTGGGCACCGTGTCCATCGACCAAACTGATGGTGACCTTTCCAGGGGCTGCGGATGCAGCTGCGGCTGGTCTTCGGGTGAGGTGGTGCTGTCGGCTACACCACCACTTGTAGCCTCTCTATAATGCAGTAAATACGCACGTCTCGCTGAAGATATACCAAGCGTGGTCGGAGGTGGACGAGACGGTATTATCTTGGATTGGCGAATTCATGTTGGCTGACGCAAAAAGTAAACTGGAGAGCGCTAGAAGAGTGTCTTATTTTTTATACATTTGTCATTATCCCCACCATTAAATAACACATGACATTGCGAATAAATCGTTTTTTATTTCTTTCAAATATAAGTCCTCTTACAAATAATACTTATAAATAATTTCTATAAGTGCACTTCATAAATACACGCATAATTACGTCTGCTATCGCACATATTTTACATATGTGTTCATCTCCCAATTTTCAGAGCTGCATGCACATTGGTAATTGTACTTATACTTTATGAATCAAATTTTAAAAATGAAATTTGACACTCAAAAAAATGGTTTCAAGGTCATGTTTTTCAAAATTTTTCGACCAGCTTAGTTTGGGGTCAGCAGTATCCTATATTTATAGATGTTGTTTGAAAAGTGCACCTCGAATAATGATTGTTAAGTCTAAATATTATAGGTACCCAAATTAACTATATTATATTATGTAAAAATAATGTAGTACTTTTTAGGTGTCAAACGGCAATGCTTGTAGTAATTACCATGCATAGTTAATAAGCTCTTACCTGAGCTATTTCAACTAGTGACAAAAGCATAAATTAAACGAGATTTGTATTAATTTTTATTTTTATTCGCTTACTTTACTTTGTTTGTGGTTGATTTAATTCAACAACCACTTTACGACAACCATTTTATTCACTGTATATGAAACAAAAAAAAATGAACTCTTAATACATTTATTTACATACGAAAAAAGTTTATATATTTATACACAAGAATACATTACATATAAATACTCTTACAATACTTAAAAATAATTTCTAGAACTACACTTACAATTAATATATACAATTCCATCACCCATTGCAGATGTTGCACACTTCCACTCTAACAAATAAATATAGAGGTAAGTCGCAAGATCTGCACCTGCGAGCGTCCCGCTGAAATACCTCAGGCAACAAGGACATCGTCTGGTGTGTGTTTTTGTGGCTGTGTTCCGCTCGCACCATCGTCGAATAACTATGGTAACACAGCTCACAAAGACGAAACTCCTTGCCGTAAACAGACCAGACACGAACGTATGAAGAAACCAAATAGTACCTGGGTTCCGTCAACGAAAAAAGAGTGCTTTCTATGTCCTTAGATTTTTCGAGGACATCCCCAGGTCTGTCAGTTTCAATACCTTCGTTCTCGTCTCCTTCGGCGGGAGCTTCATCCTCCACGTCGTCGGCGGCCAGCAGGTCTACGTCGTCAGCGGGATCTTCTGCCTCTCTGAGTTCAGGAACGACCCAGCCATCGCCCTCTGCATCCACTTTGACCAACCACCTTTAAAATTCCAGTCCTGATAATTGTGCCATTTTTTTAATTTTATTTTATTGAGGTAGCGTACGTTTAAACTCAAGTGATTTGGTAAAAAACTACCTCCTCTTTTATATAATATGGCGTCGCCCCTTCTACATTCTTTCTTATGTTGATATTTAGCCTGAGGCGTGGCCTTAGAACAAATTCGGTTATCAAATTATCCCACCCCTAACCAAACGACCAATTCAATACTTTACCAGCGAATCAGTTAACGTACGTTTCATAAATATACACAATTACATGTTCTTACTTAAACAATTAGATTTCTCTCAACCTTGCCTACTACCCCCTAATCAAAAGACCAATGCAACGTAGGTAACATAGATTTAATAAATATACACAAGTATATATACTTTTACTTAAACAATTAGATTTCATTGCATGCAATATTAAGGACATAAGTAAAACAAACATTAATGGAGTGCACATTTGTCATTCATTTTCTTATACATACATAAGTAAATACATCATATATCTATGCATATATTTTTATTAAAGGAAGTAAATAAAAGTCAGCGGAGCTGAATTTCTGACTTTTGCGTCCCTCGCCCGCGTAGCCGGCATACATATTTGAAATAAAAATTTTGCGTAACTGAAAAAGAATAAAGATAGATATTGATGATTAATTCATTTTCAAATATTTAATTCATTAAAAGTCATCTCATTCTTTTCTCATAAAGTATACGTACAATTACAACTGTGCATGCAGCTCTGAAAATTGGGAATAATAATTCACCTTATTATAACAGGCGATACTGTCAATAAACATTTTTTAGTTTCCTCTATTTAACAAAAAACTACAACTGTTACAAAATTCGAATATTCCACTTACTTAAATAAGCCCTAAATCCAATATATTTTTTTATTCTTCACGTTACTACAACTACGTTATTCACTTGTTATTGTATATGAAATGAAATAAAAAATTAACTCTTAGTAAATTTATTTATATACAAAAAATTACATATGTGCAAGAGGAAATGTAAAATTCAATTATTTGCCGCATCCGATTCACTATCGGAATCCATGTACATAAAATCTTCATCCAACTCGAAATCCGACTCATCATTGGGCACCGTGTCCATCGACCAAACTGATGGTGACCTTTCCAGGGGCTGCGGCTGCGGCTGGTCTTCAGGTCAGGTGGTGCTATCGGCTACACCACCTCTTGTCGCCTCTCTATAACGCAGTAAATAAGATTGGTACGTCTCACTGAAGATGTACCAAGCGTGGTCGGAGGTGGACGACACGGTATTATCTTGGATTGGTGAATCCGTGTTGACTGACGCGAAAAGTAAACTGGAGAGCGTTAGAAGAGTGTCTTATTTTTTATACACTTGCCATTATCCCCACCATTAAATAACACATGACATTGCGTATAAATCGTTTTTTATTTCTTTCAAATATAAGTCCTCTTACAAATAATACTTATAAATAATTTCTATAAGTACACTTCATAAATACACGTACAATTACGTCTGCTATCGCACATATTTTATTTATGCATGTGTGTTCATCTCCCAATTGTCAGAGCGGCATGCACAGTGGTAATTACACTTATACTTTAGGAATCAAATAAAAGAAATGAAATTTGACACTCAAAAAAGTGGTTTCAAGGTCATGTTTTTCAAAAAATTTCGGCCCGCTTAGTTTGGGTTCAGCAGTATCCTATATTTATAGATGTTGTTTGAAAAAGTGCACCTCTAATAATGATTAAGTATAAGGCCTAGGCTACGATACGAGCGGTAAGCGGCAAAGTGGTAAAAATACCGAGGGCCAATAGGGTAAGCGGTGCCGGCTACAATACGGGCTGCGATAATCCTGCGGCAGTCGCAATCAGTTCATATTATGACGTCCTCCGAGCAAGTTGTGCAGCTGTTGCTCTTATCGGAAAATACATTGCGATTGAGAATGTGTTTGTTACATCGACGGAAAAGAAAGTTTGGCGTGCATCCTATCAATAAGTGCAGACATAGATATGGATAATATCACCACCTTTTCAGTGAGTTAAGAAAAGACAAAACTCGGTTTTTCCAGTATACCAGGATGTCTATAGAAACTTTTGATTTTCTGCTACAAATACTAACACCCCGTTTGCAGAAGAAAAGGATTGGTCTTCGATACTAAGGTAAGTAAAACCTATCGTGATGTTGTTCTAGGCTACTCGAAGAGCGTTATGTTTCCTTGAGCCTGAAATTTTATGAGTAAATGAGGCAATGGTCACTAGGACACATGGATCACAGTGACTCAAGAAAGTGGATATTGGTGAAATAAAATTCTAGCATTTTATATGAACAGTTTTTAACGAAAATATATTCTATATATAACAACTGAAGAACCAAAAAACTCAAAACTGTAGAGGTATGAAAATCCTAATATTCCGTACGCAATGCAGTGGTACATTCCGTGAAAATATTAATGCCTGGTGTCTGCAAAGTGGTGTACTGAGGTTCTGAATGCTGTTCAGTCACTTGGACAGGCGGTGGCGGAGAGACATGGGTGGGAAAGCAGTTAGTTGATTCTTCAGTGGTATATCCATAAGGTGATGAAGTGCCCTCGTTTTGGTTAGAAAGATGAGCACGAGTTATATTATTCGTATCGCTGAACTCATTGTTACCTCCTTTCTCTTATTATTTATTTTTGAGAAAGAATTGAGGCAACATGTGCGGACGACTAGCTGGTTTAAGCCGGAGCAGAGAGCCGTGGGTCCAGAGCATTCGTAAGAGTGGAGAAACTTACCCTTTCCAACATGTACAGCATAAGCGACAGATTTCTGTTTATTTCGAGAAAAGGAGACAAAGAAAAATTGATGTTAAATTGGGCACCATCTATAGTGAAATAAGCAAAATTGTCTCTTTTTCTCGAATAACCAGTCTGCTATAGATCAGTCTGAAATTATTGGTAAGAGAAATAAAAAGATAGTTTAAAATGAATGACAAAATATATTACATGAAAGAAAATTAGACAAATCGGTTTTGAGACAAATTGAAATGTAAAAAATATATATATATATATATATAAAAGACAAATTGATACCAGTATCCTAGGTGGTTTATGGTTCAGGTGGCTGGTTCAGGGACAGCAATCCAGGCCCCCAATTGTCTCTTATTGCAAGAATTCTAAATTTTCCTTGGCCATTTACATCTCTCAATGAATGGGGTGAAAATTGTAGGAAATTTAACCAAATATAAGCACATTCAAAATTTATGCAAGTTATGCAAAATTTGAGCAATGTTAGCTATGCAAATATAAGCTAGTTAGCTGTACAAAATATATTTAAATTAGCTGCACGAAATATTAAGCTAGCTGTACGAAAGCTGCAGGAAATTAATTTAAGCTATACAAAAGTAAGCTGATTAGCAGTACAAAAGTAATTTTAGCTATGCAATAGTAATTATTAGCTATGCACGAGTTAGCTGATTTCTGAGACTATAAATTGCAAAAAAAATTAAAAGGAAAGAGAAAAATATTTTTAAAACCATGTGGTACATATAGCATTTTAACTACTTATTAAATTAAAAAGAATTGACTGAATTCAAAATTTATTTTAAAAATAATTGAAATTATATCAAAGGCAAAATTTGAAGATTAATTAAAATATTTTAATGAGTATAATGAAATGAAATTACCTGTATGTTCAACACTTTGTAACTGGGATATAAAAATTGTAATATCAATTACTGAAGTCTACAGTTAAAAATTATAATGTTTGAATCAGTACAAAGGCTGCAAGCAAATGGCTTCCTGGTGAGTTTTACTGATAAGGTAAACTTTTTGCCGTGTTTACTGGAAAACAATGCCACCAAAAAAATGTGAGAAATCTAATTCCCTATTTAAATTGAAAGCTATCAAAATATAGAAATCGTACAAGTATGGCCATCTGTCAGTGGTTAAGTTAAGCGCACCAACTTGCCTTGTAGATTCCCATACTCAACTAAAGTAGTGGCATATAATCGATAAAAGGAATCTATAACAATAGTTTATTTTCCATGCCAATGCTTTTGCCTTTTCAATTTCTATTTTATACATAACCACAAATATTAACAGATGTAAATAAGTAGTAAAAACACTAGTTTTTAAATAAAACTGTTAAATGGACATAGGCCATGTAACATCATGTTGTTTGTAGGCTCTCAATACTGAGGTCTGCAGTTCTGATCGCAGTTCCAGTTTTTCCAAAGGATTTAGTTTTTGCATAAATGGTAATAAACTCATCAAGAAATGGAAATCATCACTTTTCTTATGTTGTCCCTGCATTACCATAATGGCGTCTAATTTTCTTTCCTCCAGCTGTAAAAGTTGTTTTTCCAAATTGCTTTTCATTGAAAGACTACCTGCAGATCTGTGAGGTCGAGCGAATCCGTGTTCCGATCGGTTTGGCATTGCAGCAAGTCGTGTTGGTGCTGGTGTAGGGACATTTGCTTCTAAATCTGGTTTGGGGTTGCTGCGTTGGGAGTATCATGATCACCTGCATCTATAGGTGGATCGAAAGTGTCTTCGTCGTGAGTTTCAGTTTCATCTGCCTCGTCTTGAGATAAATTCCCTACTGTACGACTTGGAACAACAACATCTCGAGTGAAATGCATAAATTCAAAAAATTGCCATTTTGGCTTTGAAATAGCACCTCCTGATCCAGATTTAGGTTGTGGTAGTTGGACCAATTTACGATATTTATCTTTCAAATTTTTCCACTTTTTTTGGCTGATACTCCTGAAAAAAAAATAGTTGTATGTAGTATATTGGTTGTTATTTATATGTGTATGTATGTGTATATGTATGGTGTTCCATTAAGGATATACACCGGCCATATCTCGAAAACCGTTTCAAGCAGTGTATATTACACCACATGCGCAAATATTTATTTAGGTGTACTTATTTAGTAAAATTATATTATGTTATTATTCTTATTTGATTTTAGCACTTCTGTCTTTTATTAGGTTCTTGGCTACAGGAGCAACATACAGACACCTAGCATTTGAATTCAGGCTTGGCAGAATTACTGTGAGCAACATCATATATGAAACATGTTCAGCAGTAGTGCAAGAGTTTCGCCAAGAAGTAATACCAGTACCAAGTGAAGAACGTTTGAGCGAAGTTGCAGACCGTTATCTCAGTCTCTGGCAGTTTCCAAATTGCATAGGTGCTGTTGATGGACGCCATTGTGAGGTCAAGTTATTTCAACTACCTAAAATATTATTCTGTTACACTTCTTGGTGTTGCTGATGCTAACAAGAAATTTTTAGTTATTGATGTAGGTGCTAGAGGTAGACAAAGTGATGGGGGAGTATTTATTGCCTCAGAACTCTTCCATCGGTTGCAGAATAAGCAATTCCATGTCCCCCAGCGAAAAATCTACCGGGTACGAACGTGAAGATGCCACATGTACTAATAGCAGATGAAGCTTTTCCGTTAAAACCGTATCTCATGCGTCCTTTTCCTGCCAAGAATATAACTGAACAGCAAGAGGTTTTCAACACAAATCTGAGTAGGGCTAGAAAAACTATAGAATGCGCTTTTGGCATTCTACGTGCTAAATGGAGGTTTTTAGCCTCAGCATTAGAAATTCCCACCATGACAAAAGTGAATTTATTAGTCCAGAGTGCCTGCATATTACACAACATTATTAGGGACAGAGATGGCATCAAGGATCCGGACTACATAGCCTACCTGCGGGGTGAGTTAGACGTGGAAGGAGGAAATGATCCAGGTCAAACCCCGGCAGTATTTAGAAAACCAAGTGCGGAAGCTATTTACATAAGAAATAATTTCAGAGCCTACTTCAATCAGTAACGTAGGATGGTACAAATAAGTCACTTTTACGTTATAAATGCGATGTTCACAAATTTTACATTCATTTATTTTTACTGCAAATAAATTTTGTTCCCTTACCTGACAAATTAATTGCTGATCCAACCTCATCCCACGATTTCTTTGTGACAACAGTATTTTTAAAATTATTATGGGCATCATTCCACAGACAGGGCCTTGACTGCACTTCCGATATCAACACTTGTGTTTCACCATTATTTAACTTTTTAACACAATTCGTCTTTTTATTTTCATTAACTGGACCCTTTCTGCCTTCAGTTTGAATTTTATCATATTTATCAACTTCATCCTCACTCCCGCTGCAAGATTTCCGTTTCAAAGACCCAATGTTTACGGACGACATTTCGAACTATACTGATGGCGGCAAGCGGCTACCTCGTAATTTAATGTTTGGACTCTGCGGCGAGCGGTACTAGATGTGCGTCGAGCGACACCGTCCTGCCGCTTACCTTATCCTACCCAGGCGCAAGCGGTTCTGTACAAAATAATTCAACTAAAATTTTAGCGGCGTCGCTCTGCCGCTCTGATAATTGCGGCTTATCGCTCACCGCTCGTATCGTAGCCGAGGCTTAAGTATTATAGGTACCTAAATTAACTATATTATATTTTGTGAAAATAATGTACTTTTAAGGTGTCAAATGGCAATGCTTGTAGTAATTACCATGCATAGTTAATAAGCTCTTACCTGAGCTATTTCAACTAATGACAAAAGCATAAATTAAACGAGATTTGTATCAATTTTTATTTTAATTCACTTAGTTTACTTTGTTTGTGGTTGATTTCATTCAACAACCACTTTACGACAACCATCTTTTTCACTGTATATGAAATTTAAAAAAATTAACTCTTAATACATTTATTTGCATACGAAAAAAGTTTATATATTTATATACATGAAAACATTACATATATATACTCTTACAATTAATACTTAAAAATAATTTCTATACCTACACTTACATATAATATATACACTTACAATTAATATATACAATTCCATCACCCATTGCAGATGTTGCACACTTTCACTCTAACAAATAAATATAGAGGTAAGTCGCAACATCTGCACCTGCGAGTGTCCCCCTGAAGTTCCTCAGCCAACAAAGACATCGTCTGGTGTGTATTTTTGTGATTGTGTTCCGCTCGCACCATCGTCGAATAACTGTGGTGACACAGCTCACAAAAACGAAACTCCTTGCCGTAAACAGACCAGACACGAACGTATGAAGAAACCAAACAATACCTGGGTTCCGTCAACGAAAAAAGAGTGTTTTCTACGTCCTTAGATTCCCAGGACTGTCAGTTTCAATACCTTCGTCCTCGTCTCCTTCGGCGGGAACTTCATCCTCCACGTCGTCAGCGGGAACTTCTGCCTCTCTGGGTTCAGGAACGACGCAGCCATCGCCCTCTGCGTCCACTTGGACCAACCAACCACCTTAAAAATTCTAGTCCTGATAATTGTGCCATTTTTTTATTGAGGTAGCGTAGCGTATGTTTAAACTCAAGTGATTTGATAAAAAAACTGCCTCCTCTTTTATATAATATGGCGTCGCCCCTTCTACATTCTTTCTTATGTTGATATTTAGCCTGAGGCGTGGCCTTAGAACAAATTCAGTTATCAAGTTATCCCGCCCCTAACCAAGCGACCAATTCAATACTTTACCAACAAAGCAGTTAACATACATTTCGTAAATATACACAATTACATGTTCTTACTTAAATAATTAGATTTCTCCCAACCTTGCCTACTACCCGCTAATCAAAAGACCAATGCAACGTAGATAACATAAATTTAATAAATATACACAATTAACATCGTCGTTGCCGCGATGAAACCTTCTTGTGCATTTCAAATAAATTTTCAGTAGACACAAAAAACATGACAATTTTATTCCAATGACTTACACAAGTTTGCTTTTTTTATATATAATATAAATTATTAAACACATACATCAAAATTGCCTAGTTTTGTTTTATTTAATTACACTCTTTTAGAAGAAAATATTTTAAATTTAATTTGCACATATTAGTTTTCTGCACAACACAAAATAAACACATAAGTGGGTTTCGCAAGGGGTTTATAAACAATTTTAATAAACACGAAATAGAAAATAATTGGTCTTAATAAAAACTAACAATACTTTTATTGAACAACAACACATTTAAACTAAGAATAAACTAAAATATAAAAAATCTCGTTTATTACATTTTTCCCGTTTTTGTTACTTTATTTTTTTTGTTAGCGCTCAAACTTTCCTTTTCATTTTGTTTTCTTTTTTCATTTTTTTCTTTATCTTTCTTGTACGGCAAGCTGTCATAAAAAGGATGATGATCAATTACGATAACATCCTTAAGGTCCTGCAGATGTAAAAAACTTGGACTCTGAAATTGGTATTGGACTATGGTTAATTTTATAATATATTTCTCCATTTGGCATGTATTTGAGAGATCTTATGTCCGTAACTGTTGGTCCTATTTTTCCAGGTCTCAACGACTTCAGGTTTGATTCCTGTTTTTCAAAACTTTTTTCTTTATCTTTCTTGTACGGCAAGCTGTCATAAAAAGGATGATGATCAATTACGATAACATCCTTAAGGTCCTGCAGATGTAAAAAACTTGGACTCTGAAATTGGTATTAGACTATGGTTAATTTTATAATATATTTCTCCATTTGGCATGTATTTGAGAGATCTTATGTCCGTAACTGTTGGTCCTATTTTTCCAGGTCTCAACGACTTCAGGTTTGATTCCTGTTTTTCAAAACTTTTAAAAAATGAATAATCTACGACTTTTACCACATAAGGTTGTCTAGGACGAGCAGCTCTCATTTTTGCGACGTAATCAGTAGGTGAGTTAATGGGGAGTGTAAAATATTCTTCAAGCGTTGCGTGCACGCTATCTGCCTCCATCATAGTGTGGCCTTTCTCTAAGTAAAGTTGTTCAATTGTAATATTTCTCTTTATAGCTAGATCACTTAGTGCACTAGCTAGAATTTTGTTGCGATTTTGATAGCAACAGCCATCCGAAATCAGAACATAATGATCAAAATCTTCTTTTTTCACATCAATGAAGTCCGTTATACAAGATGTAAATTCGTTTGCCGTTACACCGCCGTTAGACTCATGCCAAACATACAGAATAACATCTTTATTATTTAAAACATACAGCGTAAAATTATGTAGCTGCAATTTCTGTTTGTAATAATGTTTTGATGCCAACACTTTAGGACACAATAGTACACTTTGCAAGTCCATAGTCAAAATAAGTTTTCTATTACCAGTACTTTCTTTGGCCAAATTTTTCGCTGTTCTGGCTTCATCTTTTTTTTTCAAATGGATTTGATAATCTTCTTCAGAAATCTGCTTGTATTGTAGCTGGTGCAAATATCACATTGATCTTTATGAGGTTGATGAATGCCTATGTTTGCTTTTTCAAAACATTTTTAAAAAATGTTTTTCCCACTGCAAGAATATCTTTTGAACTACACCAATCTTTATAAACTTCATGTAAATGTGTTGTTGAACGAAAGATAGCCTCCAAGTAAATTTTTTTTGAAGAAGACCGACAATAATGGCTAGGTACTTTTGGCAGAGTATCTAACCATTCTTTGATATTTAAATTTAAACTATTATTTTTAGCTGATCTTTTTGGTGTCACCTCGAAAATGTTTGATAGGGATTCGTCAGTAGCATCTGAACATGAATTATCCAGTTGCCAGTTTTTCTTCACCCACCTTTTAAATGTATCCTCCCTAATTGATATTGTATTTATAAAAAAAGTGCGACAAACTTTTATCTTTCCGCCATCTTTTTTCTGTAAGAAAATTTCATGCCCTTCTTGTTTCGATTTGTTGCATCTTTTCTTCTCCTTTCAACTTTTCTTGTTGTTGTTGCCCCTCTCACAAACATTTTTTTTTCTGCCCATGATTCTAATTTCCAGAATTTTTTAAATATAATGTTTCTTTCCTTTTCAGTAAAACGACCACAAAGATAAGATTCCTTACTCTTTTGGTCTATAGATGTATGATTACATCGTCGCATAACTTCCCGTCGGTTTTTTGAAATATTTTTGTTATTTTATTGTCTTTCCTGTGACAACCAATGTAAGCACATCCTTTGAGGCGTTTAGCTTGCCGAAGTTTTCTGATGTTTTCAATTTGTTGCTCATTTACATCTTGTTCTTCTTTAGATTGACTAATTTCAACCCGATTTTCTTCACTTTCGTTCTCGCTTTCAATTTTTTCTTCAGCTTCACTTTGCTCCACATGATTAAATTCCTCGATACCTTCGTTTCCTATTCTATATGGACTTTTAATTTCAGTGTTTTGTTCAGTGCTCTGAATCTGATTTTCGCTTTCATAACAATCACTAGTTCCAGGATCAATTTCTGATACACTGTGTTGGAAATCTGGGAAAGATACATTTTTCAATGTTACTAAATCCGGAGGTTTTATTTCAACATTTTGAAGTATTGTAATGTTTTCGTTTATCAATGTATTTTTAGTTATATTTTCATCTAAAACCAGATTAATGACTTCTAGAAGCTCGCTATCTGGTACAATAGTAAAGGATTCCACGTTAGCAATACAATCGCCCTCAAGTGATAACGATTCAGCATTTTCGGTAGCCTGGTCAAGAGCAATCTGCAGAATTCTTTTGCCTCGAGACATTTTCTAAAAGAAATATTTATATTTACTGTAAATACTTACTTCAAACCGCCTGTTAACAAATAGGCAAAAGAAATGATTTTCTACACAAAATAGGTACACTTTCACGAACCATACATAAGGAGCACAGCTGTTAACCTAAATGATAAACGACTGGCGGAAAAATAAGGCGGGAATATAAAGCGGGATATTTGTTGCTAAGAAATCTCCCATGTAAGGTCAAGTGAGATATACAGCGTACAACATAACAATGCCAAAGAGTGGAGAAACCTCCTATGTGGCATTTGTGACACATGGGAGATTTCAACATATCTTGTTATTGTTAAGTGATCTTGTAGCACATAGGTGGATTCATTTTTTATTTAAAATTATATTATTTTAAAAGAAAAGTACATAGGAGGTTTCGTTAGACTGTGGGGAATGTAGTTTTCTATCGAATGACACAAGAATCTCAAAATGTGAAAAAATGTCACATAGGAGGTTTCACCGCGGCAACGATGCTATACTTTTACTTAAACAATTATATTTCATTGCATGCAATATTAAGGACATAAGCAAAACAAACATTAATGGAGTGCACATTTATTATTCATTTTCTTATACATACATAAGTAAATACATCATCTATCTATGCATATATTTTTATTAAAGAAAGTAAATAAAAGTCAGCGGAGCTGAATTTGTGACTCTTGCGCCCCTCGCCCGCGTAGCGGCATACAAATTTGAAATAAAAATTGTGTGTAACTGAAAAAGAATAAAGAAGTTTAATAGATATTGATGATTAATTCATTTTCAAATATTTGATTCATAAAGTATATCTACAATTACAACTGTGCATGCAGTTCTGTAAATTGGAAATATTAATTCACCTTATTGTGACAGGCGTTACTGGCAATAAACATTTTTTAATTTCCTCTATTTAACAAAAAGCTACAACTGTTACAAAATTCGATTATTCCACTTACTTAAATAAGTCTTAAAGCACATATATTTTTTATTCTTCACTTTATTCCAACTACGTTATTCACTTGTTATTCATTGTATATGAAATGAAATAAAAATTAACTCTTAATAAATTTATTTATTTTTTTGTACATTTGCCATTATCCCCACCATTAAATAACACATGACATTCCGTATAAATCATTTCTTATTTCTTTCAAATATAAATCCTCTTACAAATAATACTTATAAATAATTTCTATAAGTACACTTCATAAATACACGCACAATTACGTCTGCTATCGCACATATTTTACTTATGCGTGTGTGTTCATCTCCCAATTTTCAGAGTTGCATACACAGCGGTAATTGTACTTATACTTTATGAATCAAATAAAAAAAAATGAATTTTGACACTCAAAAAATGGTTTCAAGGTCATGCTTTTGAAAAATTTTCGCCCAGCTTAGTTTGGGGTCAGCAGTATCCTATATTTATAGATGTTGTTTGAAAAGTGCACCTCGAATAATGATTGTAAGTCTAAATATTATAGGTACCTATATTAACTATATTATATTTTGTAAAAATAATGTACTTTTTAGGTGTCAAATGGCAATGCTTGTAGTAATTACCATGCATAGTTAATAAGCTCTTACCTGAGCTATTTCAACTAGTGACAAAAGCATAAATTAAACGAGGTTTGTATTAATTTTTGTTTTAATTCACTTAGTTTACTTTGTTTGTGGTTGATTTCATTCAACAACCACTTTACGACAACCATCTTATTCACTGTATATATAATTTTAAAAAATGAACTCTAAATACATTTATTTACATACGAAAAAAGTTTATATATTTATATACAAGAAAACATTACATATATACTCTTACAATTAATAATTAAAAATAATTTTTATACCTACACTTACATATAATATATACACTTCCACTCTAACAAATAAATATAGAGGTAAGTCGCAACATCGGCACCTGCGAGTGTCCCGCTGAAGTTCCTCAGCCAACAAAGACATCGTCTGGTGTGTGTTTTTGTGACTGTGTTCCGCTCGCACCATCGTCGAATAACTATGGTAACACAGCTCACAAAGACGAAACTCCTTGCCGTAAACAGACCAGACACGAACGTATGAAGAAACCAAACAGTACCTGGGTTTCGTCAACGAAAAAAGAGTGCTTTCTATGTCTTTAGATTTTTCGAGGACCTCCCCAGGACTGTCAGTTTCAATGCCTTCGTCCTCGTCTCCTTCGGCGGGAAATTCATCCTCCACATCGTCGGCGGCCAGCAGGTCTACGTCGTCAGCGAAAACTTCTGCCTCTCTGGGTTCAGGAACGACCCAGCCATCGCCCTCTGCGTCCACTTGAACCAACCAACCACCTTAAAAATTCTAGTCCTGATAATTGTGCCATTTTTTTTCTGTTTATTTTATTGAGGTAGCGTAGCGTAGTGATTTGGTAAAAAACTTATATAATATGGCGTCGCCTCTTCTACATTCTTTTTTATGTTGATATTTAGCCTGAGGCGTGGCGTTAGAACAAATTCGGTTATCAGATTATCCCACCCCTAACCAAACGACCAATTCAATACTTTACCAACAAAGCAGTTAACGTACATTTCATAAATATACACAATTAATTACATGTTCTTACTTAAACAATTAGTTTTCCCCCAACCTTGCCTACTACCTGATCAAAGGACCAATGCATCGTAGGTAACATAAATTTAATAAATATACACAATTATATATACTTTTACTTAAACAATTAGATTTCATTGCATGCAATATTAAGGACATAAGTAAAACAAACATTAATGGAGTGCACATTTATTATTAATTTTCTTATACATACATAAGTAAATACATTATCTAGCTATGCATATATTTTTATTAAAGAAAGTAAATAAAAGTCAGCGGAGCTGAATTTGCGCCCCTCGTCCGCGTAGCGGATACATATTTGAAATAAAAAATTTGTGTAACTGAATAAGAATAAAGAAGTAGAAATAGATATTGGTGATTAATTCATTTTCAAATATTTAATTCATTAAAAGTCATCTCATTCTTTTATTTGATTCATAGAGTATATGTATAATTACAACAGTGCATGCAGCTCTGAAAATTGGGAATATTAATTCACCTTATTATGACAGGCGTTACTGGCAATAAACATTTTTTAATTTCCTCTATTTAACAAAAAATTACAACTGTTACAAAATTCGAATATTTCACTTACTTAAATAAGCCTTAAAGCCAGTATATTTTTTTATTCTTCACTTTACTACAACTACGTTATTCACTTGTTATTCATTGTATATGAAATTAAATAAAAAATTAACTCTTAATAAATTTATTTATATACAAAAAATTACGTATGTGCAAGAGGAAATGTAAAATTCAATTATTTGCCGCATCCGATTAACCATCGGAATCCTCCGCCATGTACATAAAATCTTCATCCAACTCGAAATCCGACTCATCATTGGGCACCGTCTCCATCGACCAAACTGATGGTGACCTTTCTAGGCGCTGCGGATGCGGCTGCGGCTGCGGCACCACCACTTGTCGCTTCTCTATAACGCTGTAAACACGCTTGGTACGTCTCGCTCAAGATGTACCAGGCGTGGTCGGAGGTGGACGAGGCGGTATTATTGGCGAATTCATGTTGACTGACGCAAAAAGTAAACTGGAGAGCGCTAGAAGAGTGTCTAAGTCTAAATCGTTTTTTATTTCTTTCAAATATAAGTCTGCTATCGCACATATTTTACTTATGCATGTGTGTTCATCTCCGAATTTTCAGAGCTGCATGCACAGTGGTAATTGTACTTATACTTTATGAATCAAATAAGGAAAATGAAATTTGACATTCAAAAAAATGATTTCAAGGTCATGTTTTTCAAAAATTTTCGGCCAGCTTAGTTTGGGGTCGGCAGTATCCTATATTTATAGATGATGTTTGAAAAGTGCACCTCGGATAATGATTGTAAGTCTAAATATTATAGGTACCTAAATTAACTATATTATATTATGTAAAAATAATGTGGTATTTTTTAGGTGTCAAATCGCAATGCTTGTAGTAATTACCATGCATAGTTAATGAGCTCTTACCTGAGCTATTTCAACTAGTGACAAAAGCATAAATTAAACGAGATTTGTATTAATTTTTATTTTTATTCACTTAGTTTGCTTTTTTGTGGTCGATTTCATTCAACAACCACTTTACGACGACCATCTTATTCACTGTATATGAAATTTAAAAAATGAACTCTTAATACGCTTATTTACATACGAAAAAAAATTATATATTTATATACAAGAAAGCGTTACATATAAATACCCTTACATATAATATTACATACTTACAATTAATACATACAATTCCATTACCCATTGCAGATGTTGCACACTTTCACTCTAACAAATAAATATAGAGGTAAGTCGCAACATCTGCATCTGCGAGCGTCCCGCTGAAGTTCCTCAGCCAACAAGGACATCATCTGGTGTGTGTTTTTGTGGCTGTGTTCCGTTCGCACCATCGTCGAATATCTATGGTAACACAGCTCACAATGACGAAATTCCTTGCCGTAAACAGACCAGACACGTACGTATGAGGAAACCAAAAAGTATCTGGGTTCCTCCAATGAAAAAAAATGTTTTCTATATCCTTAGATTTTTCGAGGACATCCCCAGGACTGTCACACAGTGGGGCGAAATCCCCGAAAAGCTGGCCAAAACTCTAAAAGTAATAAGTTTGGTCCAAAATTTACTCGTCATTACGGTAAAAATAGTTTAAAAAATCCCTTTGATAAAACGGGGTTGTTTCAAGGGGTGGAAATCGAAAAAAATTAGTTAAATTCTGAAACTTCGGATTCCTATAGAATTTGATCAGCGAATTAACGAAAAAATAGTGAAAAAAATCCCTTTGATGAAATAGGGCTGTTTCAAGGGGATGGAAATCAAAAGAGCTTAGTAAAATTCTGAAATTTTGGATTGGTAGTGAATTCGACCCGCGAATTAATGAAAAAAATAGTGAAAAATTATTTTTCTATGAAATAGGGTTGTTTTTAGGGGATGGAAATCGAAAGAACTTGGTAGAATTCTGAAATTTCGGATTACTACAGAATTCGAGCTGCAAATTAAGTAAGAAAATAGTGAAAAATAGGGTGATTTTTGAGAGGTGGAATAGAAAGAATTGATCAAAAGTTGGAAACTTCTGATTCTTTTAGAATTCGTGCCACGAAATAAATCTCTTTGATGAAATAGGGTGGTTTTTAAGACATAGAAATCGAAAAACTGAGTAAAATTTCAGAACTTTACTGAGTAAAATTCAAAATCTTCGGATTCTTATGGAATGCATAATACTTGTCAAATGTCTGACGTAAAGAAAAAAAATCTTGTTTGTAAAATTTATATATTTATATTTAGGCATACCTATATGTCAATATTTATAAATCAAAAATCTTTGACAGGGGGCCTGCAAACAATCACGAAATTTTAGTCTGAAAGATATTTTTCAGTGTCTTCTTCAGAGTCGCTAGCAGCCTCTTCTTCAGAATCTTCATTGCTTGCTGTACCTATTCCAGATTCTGCAGGTAATAGCAAAGCCAAAACTGCCTTATTGAACGGTTTTGCATTTCTCCTTGGCAGTTTTCGAAGGCTTGATATGTAAGGATCCGAGCATAATAAAAGTCGATTAAAAACATCTTCTAAGGTCTTTTCGCGTGAGTATTTTCTTGAATATCCTTCACGATACTTCTTTATGTGTTTATTTAATGCTTCTTGGGCCTCTTCCGAAAACTGCCCAATTGGAAGTATTGCAGGCTCTATTACAGCAGGGCTATGTATTAGGATCTTGTGGACAGTTGTTGGCATACTATACCAGGAATATTTCTCTGCAAATAGTCTGGCTGTCGTCAAAGCATAAATTTCAAACATTTCGAGGGGCGAGCGTAGGTGCGTCTTTACTATGTACATACTTCGGTATGCGATGTAAAGCAACGACAGGCGCAGTTAGTACTTGGATGGTGACCATTCCAACGGAAACCGCGTTCTCGCCTCACACATCTTCCAGCGGCTTGTATATCAGTGTATGCGCGGAAGCTATACAACCTTAGGCGAAGGTTGTATAGGAGATATACCATCCTTCGGAGGGGATGTAAAGCCGTCGGTCCTTTGTCTATTAAATGTTAGACAAGTAAAAGATCCCTACTCTTCTTAAGGGAAGAGGTTCGGCAAAATTCCTGGTTGGGGGTAGCTCGTCTACAGGCGTCGGTGTTAGGCCTCAGTAGCGGAAATAGGCCGACGTTAAATAAATGTATAAAAAAAAAAATGTCTTCGAGTTAGCACCACACATATAGCATTTTTGTGTAGAGTTCGTGGAGGATACAGCATTGCAAACTTTGCCATCTATCATTGTAAATACCAGAGTATGCGTAATAAAAATTTCCGTTTCTTCGAGTTTAGCAGAAGATGGAACAAGTTGATAAATTTGAGTTTCCACATAATCTTTTTCTTGCAAAGTAATATCGGTCGTTTCATGTACAAATTGGAGCCTAATGGGACGACAATAACGAGGAGAAGACGGTCGGGGGTTTTGCCAAATTATAACTTTATTGGGTGAGTTAGGTGCACCAGATATAAGTTGAAGTGGTACAAAAGAAGTTAAGGAAGATGCTCGCATCTGAATCTTCTTCATCGTCAAATTTCTGTTTGTATTGACTTTGTTCTGAACTCCCATCACACCCCCACTTGGACAACAATACTAAGCTACTAAGTCGCTCTTTTGAAAGCGTTTGTAAAACTTCTTCCTGTACTTTCACAATTCGCTTAACTGTGTGATCCAATAGACTCTGCAACCCTACAGAAGCGCTCTTTTTTGTTACTGTAATAGTTTCACGTTCAGGATAACAGTGCTTTTTTGCTTCTTGAATCTTTTTGTAAGAAGGAAATTTTTGTGTATCGGCTACTCTTACAGTAGTAAGAAGAAGTAATACTGTTGTCTTGTAAGTTGTGCCTCAACCAACACAGATAGAGCTTACTCACCAGAAAGTGGTGTTAATTTGCTTTGACTTATTTTGTAAGCTTCTCGATACTTCTGAGCCCGTCTTGGCGTGGAGAACTTAATTTCTTTGACTACAGTCGTAGCATCCACTTCTCCCTGAGCACGAAGACTCATTTGAACGGCATACACTAGTTCAGAAAAACTTTTATGCGATCTTAATTGTTCCGTTTTTCTGCGTTTAGAACGTTCACTACTTTCGAGAAAATCAACTGAAGGCCGCCTACCCGCAGTTGACGGAATAGGATTTGCGTATAGTGGAAAAGTAATATTGTTATCAAGCCAGTTTTAGTTTTGAGTGAGAAATCTGGTCTTGTTCGATTGAGCAGCATTCCACTTTACTTTAAAATCCGAAGTAAAATGTGAAAGTATATGTTTAATTATTTGAAGGTTTTGCGGCGGACAATTAGTAACTTTCGATACATGCGCCAGCAAATGTTCACATCTGTCCTCAAATTTGTGTGAAGGAGATGACAACATAACCTCCAATAGTGTTCAGTAGAGGAAGTTAGCCGTAGGTCGGTCTCCCCCCACCACTGACCTTGACCGTGCACCTGTGGTCCGTGCCTTCAAGGCCACGGTGGCACCGTAGGTTCGCATAACATATACCATGATCTTGACCTTGGACGGCCGCAGTGCGTTTCGACTTCAAGGGCGCAGTGTTGCTGTTACCCAGAACGATCACTTGCGGTGACCTTGGCTAACACTATTAGAGAATGCAAGGACGGAGCTTCCTCCTTGCCACGCAACTTGACCTCTAAAATTACATTAGTTCAATACGTACACAGTAAAATGTGGTGGGGTTCTATATTTTGTGACGTAGTATACTTTTTCTATAAAAAAAGCACGGACTATTAGAACAAAATCATATTTAGTCTGGTTCACCTACAGTTAATAAGTGAGCATAGTGTTGTGATCTGAAGAATTGTAAGTAAGCAAAGTTCTGTAATATTTCTTGGTTAGTAATTCTTTCACTGTACTCAGCTACTTAAATATGACTACCAATATCGATTTATTAGCCCTTAATGAACTCATTGTGAAAGATACTGAGATTTTAGACCAAAAACCTATTTCATCGTTAATTTTAAATAAGGTTTACGCCATTAAAAAAATGTTAATGCTTAATACACGTTTTGGAAAATAGATATTAGTACATTTATTGGATGAAAGTACAAATACTACCTTTAAATCATTTTTGCCTAAACGTATTGTTGAACTTTTAAATATATCTTATATAGAAGAAATAAATTCGTCTGGTGGTAAATATGCATTGATTTATTTAGGAGAAAATTCCCCCATTTATGCCGGTGCCAAATCGAGGTCACTAATAAAATTCGAACTTATTGCGTGATTTCAACTATTTAAAATATTTGTATGCTTTAAATTATCTAGCCAATAAATATAGTATAGTGAAAGTATAACTTAGGTAGAAATATTACAAATTATAATAATTTTTAGATCACTCATTATCTCACATTGAGTCAGTATTCCGATACGAATTGCTTGCTCCTACAATAGTAGCAGAGATGTAAGTAGTTTTATCACTTATTCTAATTTTATTTATGTAATTTCTAGCTTCACTATAATCGACAAGAATGTGGATGCAATATTCAGCAGAACGTTGGGTAAGGGCAGAAGACATTAATTCGGCAATTGAAAGACTATCTTCTGTACTAGGCGACTTAAGTATGGATAGACTCCATGCAATAAATTATGATCTAAATTACTGCTTCGATGCTGAAAAAGTTAAACAGCTTAATGAGGATTCTGAGAGGTATTACAGAGGTTCACAACTATGTGGTAAACTCTCTCGTGGTATTGTGAATTTAGAGGAATTCTGTGAGCAACTAGTAGAAATAAATTTAAAACATTTCCTATGTGACATAGAAAAATACTTACCTAAGAAAATTATTGAAAAGTATCAACTCGACCAATTTGATGAAGAACAGGATGAAGACAATTCAATTAGTAGTTAATCACTTATTGTAATTCTTCTGTTAATAATATTAATATGTAAATGGTGTAATAAAATTATTATTATTGAAATATAGTTGTTTTATTTTTAAAATTAAAATTGAAATAAATGAAACACATTATTAGATTATACATTAATTTATTTATAATTATTTTTGGTGACATAAATTAAAAAATATTAATTATTAATCCTAAATATAAACATATTTAAAGATATTTATTTTAACTCTATATTTAAATCTATAATACATTTGTTAAGAAAGTGAACGTTTGCAAGAGAGCAGTGACTATATTTTGGTTGGGTGTGTTCCATACATCTTGGTACCTTTAACGATTTTAGATTGGGTATGCAGGGTGGGAACTCATCTAGATCTATAACTCTATTCCATTTTAGATGATGCTGTAGAACATTTTTCTTTAATTTGCCTTTGCATACAATTATAACATCCTCTGACGATACATTGCGTCGAAAATTATTAACTGCTGTTGTCGAGGCCAAAAAAGGCCTTTTAAAACAGTTAAATTCAATCAAAAAGTCACAATTTGTAGCTTAGCATCATTATCCATTCATATCTCAGCTCTAATTAAATACAACGCAATAAACGCGCTTAGGGTATATCGACGTTTAGATTCCCGTCCGCCTCGGCGTGACTGGGCGGGTCCGACACGACGCAGCAGGCGGCCCCAGCCGCTCATCCGGCACACAGCGTTCCAAACGCCAGCCGACCTAACGCTCAGAGCTCCGTCCGCCCCGAAAGTTACAGTATCGCGGCGGGGTTTCGACAGCGGCAGTTCACTCCGAGCCTTAGCACGCGCTACAACTACCACTCCAGTCCGAGCGCGCAACAAGTCAACATCAGTAAGCAGTCCAGTCCACTACATCTACAAGCTTCCAGAACTTCAGCATACCTGACGAACCGAAACCAGTACGGCGTCGTAGTTGCCAGTGCATCTACACCCTACAGCGTGGAGGAGAAAGGCCAGCCTACAGCAACAGCAACCTACAATCGTGCCGCGACTTTTAACTCGCTTCGAAATAACCAGTGTTAGCTCAGTATTGTTAGGGATTAAATTCATTAAAACAAATTGTGCATCGACCAGCGCAAGAGTTCGGCTTAGAGTTACATATTTTGGTATCTCTGACTTTTATTTCTCATCAACGACTCTTACCAGGCAACAGCGCCTGTCTACATACTCAAAAGTTGGGGTACCTGGCACCAAAAGCGGTGCTTGCGTATGTCAGCCGGCGAGACAGTAAAGGGGGTAGTAGCTGTACCCACCGATACTTTAAAAAATCGTTAACCAGTCTACACATTCCAAAAATCGGCTCGTTCAACCACCAGAGCTACGAGAACACCACCATCGAGGCTGCTGGCGCCCATCAACTTCAAAAATTTGCAGTCTCCGAATAAAAACATTTTTATTTTTCACAAACTCACCCTACTTTTCGTAGACACTGCGTTTTGACAAAGTCGATGAAGTATTAGTGGGAATTCCGACAGTTGAATATATCCATCACTCCATTTTATGCCCCCATGGTAGTTGTTTTCTAACCATCGGTAGTGAGTCTGTTCACCTTGGGTTAGTGATGAGAAAGGATTTGGTGGTTTGAAGAAATAGTGTGCTTGCTGATTAGTGTTACAACATAGTACAGCTAATTCTTTAACGGTAAAATCATTTGTTTTATATTGAAACCCCTGCAAGTCAACTATCAAAGTAGGAAATTGGTTACCTAATGACGTCATGGTAATAGGTATTCGTTACTTAGCACCAGCAATGCCACACTGAACTGAACCATCTAATGCACTGTAACTTAAATACGCATCATGAAGTATAAGTGCATATACACGAGTTTGTTCGGGAAACTTCGTCTTCCGTGTCTCAAATTCAATTTTTATATCGACGGTGGATGATTTCATTGCATCTGGTTGGTGTGAGCAATCAATAACAAACAATGGATTTTTTCTGAATTCGCCAAGGTCCATCATAGGTTCACTCATATCTTTATCGTAATAACTACGTTGGAAATTTTCATAGGCGTAGTAGGCTGCAGAGTCGAGTTTATTATCGAAATCTAAATTCCAACGTTCATATGGAAATACTTCGGCATTTAAATATAGTCGAATATTATTTATATCTGCATGTATAAAACTTGCGGCGTCTTTGGTTCTGTCACTAGAGTTGCCATTGTTTTGAAATCCGATAATGATGTATCGAGGTCTCTCAAGACTGTTAGTGGTTTTAACAGCCCATATATCAGAAGCAGTGTCACGTAGAGTGGGTAGCTCATAGAGATCCCACATACGGTAAGCCATTTTAACTTTAGCATTATTACTGCTCGTATCAATTTTCTTTAATAGTTTAACCTTTTGTCTAACTTCAGGCACAATATGTCTTTAAAGGAACGTGCTATAATTAAAATTAATTCCTGTTTTGTATTTAAAATACCTTTGGTATAATCTTCTGCAAAACCCATGAGGTACTTAAGAGGGAGTTTACCGCTGAAAACGTGGCTGGTAGTATCTAAAATATCCTGTTTTTTCTCGGTGAGACTCCAACCTATAGTTAGTAGCGATGGGAGGGATGTTTGTCCATATGACACCCTAGTTTTCATTGTAGTAGTGATGCCAGGCTTCCTAACGACAGCGACCTGTTCACCACCCATTTCATATCTTATTTCTTCGAAAAGAAAAGCTAGCGCATTGTTAGATAGATAACACTTCTTGGTAACATCACTAGGGGTAAATTTTCCTTCTATATAAATGTAACTCTCTGTAATGTCAAGTATTAAGTCCTGAAAATTGACAGGAATGCGTACTTCATCAGAGTTTCTATAATATGGTGAATCGTGTGGTTTATATGTATGCTCATGTAAGCTAACGAGTGACTGATCGAATACAGGTTCCTCGAACACCTCAAGTTTTTCACTAGATGTAAAAGTCACCATTATTAACTATTTTTCTCTCAGTTTCAATCCGATGGATCGAAGAAATGCACGGTCTTTAGCTGGCAGGTTATGTCTTAACCGTTTAAGCTCTACACGTTGAATGAGTCGATTTCCGCAGGCATTAGTCTTTTTATCGTCAATCACATTGAAACGATTGTGTGCTAATCGTTGTTGATTATATCGGAAACCCATTGTGTTTGCGATTTTAAAACTGTTTCAATTCTAGCTTTACGATAATCTTCTCACCACGAAAATTGATTAAATCTCCATTATCATCCAATATGCGTAGTGTAATGTTGTCGATAAACTGACGTTCTTCAAGTCTAACAGGCAAATATATGATGTTCGCTGGCTCTCTGGTAAGTTTGTAACCTGGTTCAACATCTATGTCGAACTCGAAAAGGGTATGGGATTTAAGGGTATTCAGATATGCTCCAGAGATAATGTTGCAATCTACACGTATCATCCTTACTTTCATAATATCAACAGGTAATGTTGATTCATGATTAGTGTTTGGATGCAAATAAGTCGATTCAAATCCCAATAAATTACCAATAGAGTTTGCTTGTGTAAAGTCAATTCCATATTTTGACCAAATCTCACACTTCAGAGTATTGTTGTTCGCTCGCAGTCGAAATAGTTTTTCTTTTTCCTCTTTCTTATCACCGGGCATAGCTTTTAGTATTGCACGATATATTTCTTCAATATCATAGGCTCCGCAAGGTATGTGGATAAGTGTGGGGGCTACTTTTGGTCCAATTCGATAACAAAAACGGTTGTTGGTTTCGTCCACATTGCATATAGAATTGTAAGAATAGAATCCAGTCAATCCCAACCCATATCGACTATTAGTATCTAATTCAATGGGTGGATAAAACTCAGCGCTGAGCACACTAGAGCGGTTTGATAGAGTGAACGTGTACGACATGACTGATGACCTTTAGTGTTGTTTCATGAATTTATTGTGAGTTACAACAATAACCGTGCTGTAATCTTCGTTTTTTGTTGGATGACGGAGACGCTTGTATCTCATTATTTGATGCTACATTGACATCGCGCACTTTACAGTAGCAGCAAAATATTCTTCGAGGCGGTGGTCCATCATTAACATCAACACTGCTACCATCATCATCATCATCATTATAATGTTCTTGACAGAATTGATATTTTAAAATATCAATATCATTCTGGAGATGTTGGGGTAGTTTGTCCCATACTAATGCAATTTCATGTGCAGCGCATCCAATCATTACTTCTTTAGGCATATTTGCCAATTGTTGTTTACTCATCTTCAATAGACTGCGTAAACGGGAGAACGCGATTAGTGATTGACCCATCTGCTTGATGCTTTCCCGATCCATTTCAAGGTCTGTAGCTGTTATCTCTTAAGCGTCTGTATTTATTTTGTAGTGAGAAACTTCAAACACAAATGGCCACACCACACTGTGTTGAAATTTTGTTGGCGATCATAGTTATAGTAAATTTTGTCGGTCGACTTTGAACCTCTGCGCAAGTATAAAACTAATTCTCTCGGTGGGGGTAAATCACCGAAACTATCGAAATATGTGACTAAATTTCCACGTTTCTTAAATGCCACCCAGTGTGTTCCAGGACCATTTATACTGTCCAGATTTATGATGACTGATTCATTATGACGTGGTCCAGAATTTGGTAGATTGTCGCGCATAAATATTCCCCGAAAATAAGGTACTTTCATCTTCTCTGCATAATATTTAAGATCGATATTAGTGAGAGGTTTTCGGGGAAGAGCATTTAGAAGTTTTTTGAACTTTGTGGTTTTAGATAAAGTCCTAGCCCTTTGCGATATGGTTTTAAATATAGCCCCTTGCCACTTTTGCCTATGGCAATCGCCTCCATCTGCCTATTATGGCGATTTTTTTCAGCTAATTCATCTCTACCCGTTTTAACATCATTTACTGCTTTAGCTATACCAGCAGCAGTGCCAGCTAAACTACCCAATGCTGATAATCCAGCAAAAATGGGTATTAAAGGTAGAACTCCGCCAATATTACGTTTTCCACCAGCTGCTTTCATGTATCGTCGTGCTGCTTGAAGCTCTATTTGTGTCATTTTTTTTGTGTCATTTTTTTGTGTCCTTAGCAATTGATCGTTTACCACCGGCTTTACGTATGTCTTCACGTACTTTGCGTACTATTCCAGCACCAAAAGCTATCTTCCTCGAGTTTTTCTTGTTTTTCTTTTTAATTATACGTTTCTTTGTAGTACGGGGTGTTTTTGACATACAGCCCATACCAAGGCGTTGTTTTCCCTTCATTATAGTTGTAACTAACCACGCGGCGGCCTTTTCTTTGAAAATTTGCGTCTTTTGATTTAACTCGTTTCCAGGCAGCATGTTCAAGTTGATAGTCTGCTTTGTGTCGGGCTGCTAAATTACTGGTGTTTTGATCGTATGCAATATCGTGCTGCTTGCATGCAGCATCGAGTTTGTTTATGCCTGGATCACCTCGGGCTAATCTTTTTTGTAATTTGGTGCCTGGACCACAATACTGGTAACCTCCCGGTAAGTGTAGTTCAAATGGGAGCTTATTTATTAGAGAATTGACTACCCCCTTACCAATCTTTAAACCACGACGATTTTCACGTGTGTGCTTCTCGGTTGACACCATTTAAATAACAATCACAATACGTACATCTATTCTTCCCTCAACTATTCGCGGACTCTTAATAGGTCCAAGTGGTTGTGGCAAAACAAATTTACTAATAACTTTGCTTACTCATCCACTTGGGCTACGTTTTTCAAACATATACTTATATTCAAAGTCCTTACATCAACCCAAGTATGAATATTTACGCGATATATTAGCACCGTTTAAGGGGCTAGGATATTACACCTTCAGTAACAACGCGGAAATAGTGCAACCATCCGACGCTGAGCCTGAGTCTATATTTATATTTGATGATGTTATATGTGAAAAGCAAGATGTTATTCGAGCATACTTCTCAATGGGGCGTCATAAACATGTAGATTGTTTCTATTTGGCACAAACGTATTCCCGCGTCCCTAAACAGTTGGTAAGGGATAATAGTAATTTCATAGCAATTTTTAAGCAGGATGATATGAATTTATACCACATTTTCTCAGATCATGTCTCACCGGATGTGACTTATAAAGAATTTCAAGAAATGTGTGCAGAGTGTTGGAAAGACAAATATGGGTTTCTTGTAATTGACAAGGATAGAGAAGTAAATGAAGGGAGATATCGCAAAGGACTTGATAGTTTCATATATACATGAAGTATTGTAATTAAAATTTTAATTGGTCTACAGATAGCATCGGGATAACTTCAGCAGTGAGGCTGCATTTATTAGACATGAATGACAATGTTGAGAATAAACTCAGTAGTGCTATAGGTAGAAACATGAGAGAAGAAATAAGACTGAAACGTGAATTGATTGAGGCCACCGATTCAGTGCGCAAAAAATTCAACTCTGTGAAGAGAAGAAACGTTGAGAATCAGTTAACACTCGAAAAAATTTATGAACCCATAACAAAACCATTAAAGGTTATATCATCTGCTTCACATAACCAATCGCTAACACAACCTCAGAAACCAACAACCGATAGAAAGTGCAAGACCTAGTACTAGTACATTGAAAGCAACACCTGAAACTGGTGATGAAGATGGTGACAAAAATGTAAGTCAACAATATTTTTTGGAAACACCACCGGGATTGTCGTTAATGAGCACTCCATGTTCAGAAAGTTCTATTAGTGGTGCAGAAGGAAAATGTGATATAGTGAAAACACATTTAGAAAATCTGAAATTCGACAATGCTAAGTATGACACTATATACGGTGTACGCTTAGACCCCCATACAGAAAAACTACAAATGGGTAATGCTGAAATACGTTTTTCTAATGGAAATATCACATTGTGGCGTGGAACTAAGAAGGTGGGAACGTATTCTGGCAGTCCTAACTTATATGATATGATATTTATGAAACAACCACAAATTTCGCATAGTAATGAGGTTATTATTGGCGACAAAGAGTGTCAATTATATGGGGGGATTTTAAAACAGACAAAAGCACCATATAAAAATTATGATATGAAACAGGGTTTGAATAAAGCTAAATGGAAGAAATTCACTAATATTATAGAACCATTGGTATCTTCTACAGTTGTGACGAGATCTAAATCTGGCTTAGGTGTTCCTATTAATAAATTATACAATAATAGAGGTGTTGACTATGTATATTGGAATAAACCGAAAGAACTGGTGGACCGCCTACGCCTGCTCTATAGCTCAAAAATGGTTGGTAACAATGGTGTCAATAACGAAATAGTCAGTTTATTGGAAGAAATGAGGGAAGAAAGGATAATCTATTAGTGAAGTTAAAATTCATTTCACACTTATTTAATTAGTATAAAATATTGTGAAATGCTTAAACGGGGTCAGACGTAAACAGAAATGGCTGTTGTAAATAACACAATTGACAAGTTCGGTAGACGAAGAAGTAATAATATGTCATCGGCAGATGAGGAAAAAACCGCGAAAATTCGGGACCAAAATTATTTTTTCCACACAAAATTCATTATAACTTTCTAAACATTAAAGTACGCGCATTCACAAAGTCATTTTCGGAAACTACAGGAAAAGACCTTTCATTTGACGTATCGTACAGCTCGATACGATAAACACCAAAAAAGTTATAGGGCAAAACAGCCCCAACACATAGCACAAAATAGCCACGCGGCGAGGCCCTGCAGCGCAACAGCTCGCGACCGGCAAAGCCCGTGCTACGTCACACCGCCGGGAAACTATAAATATGCGCACGCCCGCTAGCCCTGCATCAGTCCGTTCGCAGCCAGCCTCGAGTACACATTGATCAAACAGTTCGCGCCTGCCTTTGACACCTCTACCTGAAGACTCTAGTGTATTATAGTAAATAGTTATTTTATTCCACAACCTGCCTAATTAGTAGTTTGGAGTGCACAGTAGTGGTGAAAAGTGAAGTGGGTGTTACTATATCACAAAAGAAATCGTTATGAACACCAGGAGTCGATCTAGGCAGAGGGACGGCGTCCCATCTAGCCAGGTAGACTCGCCACCAACACAGAGCCGTTCGCCCCAGGTCCCGGACGCTCTCGTTACTAGTCAAGAGGACTCAGGTCTGGTAGGGGAAATGGTGAACCCCTTGTCGCCCAACGTCGCGGCCCGTCAAATTTTCATCAGTCAAGAGGACTCAGGTCTGGTAGGGGAAATGGTGAACCCCTTGTCGCCCAACGTCGCGGCCCGTCGAATTTTCATCAGTCAAGAGGACTCAGGTCTGGTAGGGGAAATGGTGAACCCCTTGTCGCCCAACGTCGCGGCCCGTCGATTTTTCACCGGTCAATGGGATTCAGCCCCGGCCAGCCAGGGGGCTGCCCCTCGCCCTAACGCATATCCAACCCCGGGAAGGGGACAAGAAGCACAGCCCTTCCTCACACCATCCACTAGCCAACGCCGACCTACTACAACCACGGACTCCACAACCAGAAGCCTTCAAGGAGTGCAGCCACCGCCATTGGTAATGCCTGCTACCCCTGCTCTCACCCCAAGTGGGAGGAACCCAAGCCAAGCTGATGCAGTAACCCAGGCACTCACACAAGCGTTGCAACAGCTAACAAACACCACAGAAATACTCCTGCAGCACCTGGCCCTACAGACGAGGACAAGCCACGACCCTCCGGCTTCGCCCCGGGCCACTTCGGGCCCTATGCAAACAACCTCACAGCCACTTCCGGAATTGGAAGTAGAACATGGCATACCACCAATACAACCACAGCCGGCATCGTACGAGGCGGAAATGGGCCCGGCTCACCAAGCAGCCGCAGACGCCGCAGTTCGTAGACAAATAAATCGATTATCGTACATGGACCTCCAGGTATTGGTTTTAAGCTTACCGCAGATAATCAATTTGATATGCAAAATAAGCGTTTACTGAACATTGGTGAACCAATAAATCAAAAAGATGGTGTAACTCGTAACTATGTAGACGAAAATATCGATAAATGTATGAAAGACATTAAAAAGTCACACATTGCTTTTATGGAGAATCAGTGGACTGAATATAGTGAATTTGTACACAGCAAAATTACCGAGATGATTAATGACGCTCTGCAACACATTAATAAAGAAATTTCTGGAGTTAAGAAATTAACCGAGGACAATTATACTATTTTATATGATGCAATAAGCAAAGTTCACCACATTCTCGATGAATCCCGTCTGAAAGGTACGACAGTGCGACAGAAATCACTTGGAAATATTGTGGCACAAGCTGGGAGGAACGATCGTAATCAACAAGTGATAGATGAAATAGTGGCTGAAGTCACGGACAACGCTGCTACATTAGGAAAAAAGTGAAAAACAGACCTAAATTATCTATATAAACGCCTGACTTAAACTTCAATTATGGTGATTAGTAATGAGAAATTACAAGTTGTTAAAGAATTGCATAAAGCTTGTAGGAGAAATTTCCGTAGAAGAAGAACAATAATCAAAGGTTATGGTGATTTATGGCAAATGGATTTAGCTGAAATGCAACCATACGCTGATGAAAACAATGGTTATCGATACATTCTCGTAGTGATCGACTGTTACTCAAAATATTTGTGGACTAAACCTCTAAAAAATAAAACTGGTGTTGAAATTACTAAGGCTATGAGAAGTATTTTACAAGAATCAAATTATTCTCCTAAAAATCTACAAAGCGATCAGGGTACGGAATTTTACAACAAAAACTTTTCTGCTTTAATAAAACAGTACATCATTAATCATTACTCCACGTATAGTACGAAAAAAGCAGCAATTGCAGAAAGAGTAATACGAACATTGAAAACCTGGTTATATAAAGAATTCTCAGCTAGAGGTAAATACAAATGGGTTGACATTCTATCCAACATTACAGAATTATACAATAATAAAATACATCGTACGACTGGTATGAAACCTGCCTATGTTAAACCAACTACACGTTTAAATGCTTATAATCACATTAAAATAGCTTTGAAACCTAAATTTCGTATTGGTGATATAGTTCGAATCAGTAAATATAAAGGTGTATTTGAAAAGGGGTTCACACCAAATTTTTCAACTGAACTTTTCAAGATCGTTAAAATAAATGTAACAAATCCCACAACATATACACTCCAGGACATTCATGGCCAACCAATAAAGGGGTGCTTTTATGAAATGGAGCTACAAAAAGCTAAATACCCTGATGTCTACTTGGTGGAAAAAGTTTTAAGAAGGAGAGGGAACAAGGTTTTTGTGAAGTGGCTCGGATTCTCTAATGACCACAACTCTTGGATTAACGAAGCAGCTCTTATTTAATATTGTCACATTCTTTATATAAAATGTGTATATTTATAACAACTAATATTTTACTTATGTTTAGAAATTTCATAATAAAATGTGTGTATTCCATTAATATTTGTTTTATTTATTTTCCCCATATAAGACTCCAAAGCCTTAGTAATTATATACACATTAACGAAAAAATATATACAAATGCAAATTTGTTAAAATTTTTGAATTAATTTTTACTCCTAAAAATTATTAGATGAAATCAAGAAAATCATTTTAATAAATTTTATTGAGAAGAAAATATTTACAACGAATTATAGATTAAATATATTTACTTAAAACGTATATAATACAAAAAAAATACAAATACATATTTATGGAATTAATCAGATGAAATCCCCCCGTCTCGACAGTAACGCTTCCTGACAGAAACATTCTCTGTTGTGTTTCATCACACCTCCATAAATATGTCCAACATATTCACAAAGTAAAACACTGTATGTCTTCTCGTCTCTGCATTTGCTGCAAATATTGTTCCAACAATCACCAGTGTACTTGTTGCAAACCAGACACCGCTGCCTCAATGGGTGCTCCACCTTGCATGTCTCACAAACATCTCGGATAATTCCAAAATTTGTACGAGTCGTGGGTTGTAGACACTTGTAGCACTCTTGCTCCAGACGCTCACGTGATGCTGCTTTTCGGACGGTATTCACTGGCACTGGATTTTCTTTTATACAATTTGAACATAGTCCAGTACATGGATTAATTTGCTGCTTTGCCCAGAATTGGGAACAATTATAGCACAGAATTGCACCATCCATACTATATGGATATACGGCGATTGTTGGTTTCGATTGCCACTCTCTTGGACAAGACATTGCTGTTTTAAAAACAAGCGTACGGTATGACAGCTGAATAATAACTGAGTTCCTCCTCATGGCCTTGTTTGTTTAAGTAGTCGCTGGAATTGCCGATATTAGAGCCATGGTATGTCGTTAGAGATGATGTGACGTCACCAGCAACATGTTTAAAAGAGGAGGTGTAACTCCACGTTAGATCAATTGCTTTGCAAATTTCAACGTTGATCATTCCGTCTACTGTCTTATATATTCTTTTCCAAGTATTAATATGGCTGCTGTACCTGCTGGTTGGGCTAACCTCAGATTCCTGGACTGGTTAGCATCCCTAGATGTCCTCAACAATATATGGTACCTTGAAGAGGTAGAGGGCGACTTGGCTGCTCCCGAATACGACGAGGTAGAAGTTGAAGACGATGAGGAAGGCGATGAGCAAAGCGACGATGAGGAATTTTTTGACGCTGAAGAGGGTGCAGACGATTCGAGTGATGATGAGGGTATCGTCGTAGATGTTCCCCACCAAAGAGGGCAGCGGTGGATAACATCGGAATATTTAGCAAGGGTGAACCCAATGGATGGCATCTTCTGCACCACCATGACCTTTGTTGCGGTCCAAGTAGTGGGTGGTATGGAATACAATCTTTGCCACGGATGTTTTCTGGGATACCAGTCTAGGGTGGATCCTGGGAGACATCGTCATGTGGACTACCATGCCACTACAAGGATAATGAGAGGCAGGCGGGGATATTGCAAATCTTGCAGAGATCCACTCTATCTGATTAGGCGAGTGGAAATCTGCAATATTTGCAATATGGACAGATAATTTGTAGTTTTTTTTTGTAAATATGTATATATCTCTTAGTTTATTTTAAATAATTATGTAATTAGTTTTAGTGATAAATAAATGTATATATTTAATTTTTAGTTTATTGTAAATATTATATAACTAGTTTAAGTGTTAAATAAACGTTAAATTGAATCTTATTTTTTGTTTTATTTACTAAATATTTAAATGTAAGTAACACAATGTTACTAGAGAAATCTGTGTTTCACTTCGATTATTGCTTATGTCGACAGTGCTATTGATATTGATGGTGTTAAAAATATGAGTATTAGGACACTTTCTACTCTTATTTGTGTGAGTAGTGAGGTGGGGAGTGATGAGGTGGGGGTAGGGGCTATATATACATAAGAAAGCCCTCACCATCCTCAGTTTACTTTCTACGCTCCAACATGTCTGAAGTACAAGATAATACTGTATCTTCCACTTCAACCATTTTCGTTTTGTGCGAAAGGTATCGTGCCTACCTGCAGCGCGTTAGAGAGGCGACAAGGGGTGGTGTAGCAGATAGCACCACCTCACCAGAAGAAGAATACCAACCATTGGAGAGGTCTCCGTCCACATGGTCGATGGACACTGTGCCCAATGATGATTCCGAAGACGAGATGGATGGAGTAATTCTGGAGGAATCATCGACGGACACAGCGGAATCGTCTGACTCGGAAGATGATGCAGCCATTCTGGTGGAGGAATCTACCGATGAAGATGAGGATGCAGCCATTCTGGTGGAGGAATTTGCCGATGAAGATGAGGATGCAGTCATTCTGGTGGAGCATAATGATTCGGAAGGATAATTCTGTTTTATTTTATGTATATATATTTTTGTTATTTATAAATAAATGTATTAAGAGTTATTCTTTTTTTATTTCATTTCATATACAATAAATAACAGTAGTAAAGTAAAGAATAAAAAATTGCTTTAATATAAGAAATAACGGGGTACTTATTTAAGTAAATTGGTTATTCGTATTTGGACTGTCGGTCAAAAGTGTTGCAAAAGGTGTATCGAGGTCACAGTTGTCCTCCAGTACCGTTTCTACTCACTTCCGACCTTTAGTTTTGCCGCAGCAGACTTTTTCCCGGAACGGCTAGTCGTATCGCTCCGAAAGTGGTTGCAATCGCTTCCCAGTGATCGATTTAGTCGAAAACGATACCTCGCGTGTCCTCGGGCGTCTTCGGGTGGCTTCGGGAAACTTCGGGAGTGTTCGGCATGAGTTCGGCTTTTCGCTTAAAATTGCCCTTGAAACTTGTTTTGATTTTTTTATTCCCCCAATCCTTGACAAAACAGTGAATAACGCGTTCGGTTGTGTTCGGATCGATTCGGAAATTATCGGAATCGATTCCCAGTGGTCAGTTTAGTCGAAAACGATACCTCGGGCGTCTTCGGGTGGCTTCGGGAAACTTCGGAAGTGTTCGGCATGAGTTCGGCTTTTCGCTTAAAATTGCAGCCTTTGCATGTGTGAATGTGAACGATCCATGCTTTGATGGAAGTCTGAAGGACGTATTTTATGCTCGAAAAACTTAGAAAAATTAAAAAAAATAGGAAAAAAGAAAAAATTAATTTTCTTTTTCCTCAACCTTTTCTTAAATTCTAAATAATAATATTACGTTCACAAAATTTTTAGGGTTCAACGTGACTGTTTCAGACGGAGAATAATGGATAAATCATACTTACTGTCGTTTATGCTTAACTGCTGCTCTGATGGTATCAATTGGACGACGTCGTAACACTATAAATCTAACACTCTCTGTATTACACTCTCTTAAAATTAAACCTGAAAAGGAATTTTGTTAGAAAACACAACTAAAAGACAATATAAAGTTCAAAATGTATATATTAAATCTTTTAAAAAATTTATGTTTTTACAACAACTTTTTTCAAGAGAAAATGTTAACAAACAATGGTCTGACCCGTGTACAACACATGGTGAGGGACGGGACGATTCATACGGTACCAACTACCATCCAATATGCAGTTTGATAAGCTAACGATGCACAAAAAGATTCAAGAAAAGTTTCATGTAACTGAAATTTTGGTGGGCTTTTGCTTGCCTGTCTTATAAACGTATTTATTAATTCACATAAATTTTGGTCGCTCTTAAAATTACTTGAAGCGTCTCTACTTCGTTTGTATTATGCAATAACAAATTTTACGTTCAGGCAAGGCAGATCCCATGCACGTGTGAGTACATGGTATAGATACTTTTTTGACTCCGAATCACTGAGGAACCGGTTTAGGGCAAACCCCGTCAAAACGCATCATTTCCCCGTCAAAATCGACTGCTAGGAAATGATGGGGGTCCCATGTCGCTAAGGGCTATTTTCGCTATAACTTCCGATATACTTTGAATAGTCGTTGGACTAACTTGTCCTCATATTCAATACCTCGTAAGAGTTGCAGTGCTTGACAACGTGGATTCGTAAAAGGGTTTTTAATCTTGGAAATTTTGAAGTTCAAGTCCAATTTTAGTATACTTTCTAAAATGGGGTGGTCGGGGCGACATTACGTCCCTGTGCAGCGACATTCACTACACTTTCTAAATTAACGCTCCTTGAAGAGTTAGCGAAAATTTGGCATAAAAAATGCTCCGAAGAGCAAAAATATATTTTCACGAATTAAAAACCTCCTCCACGGCGTTTTTACGTGAAGCACGCTTTTCTTACGAAGTATTTCCTAAGTCGGATTTTGTTACAACGTCGAAAAGTATATCGGGGTTATAGCGTTCTTTAACATGAACTCCCCTGAAACTTGTTTTGATTTTTTTATTCCCCCAATCCTTGACAAAACAGTGAATAACGCGGTCGGTAGTGTTCGGATCGATTCGGAAATTATCGGAATCGATTCCCAGTGGTCAGTTTAGTCTAAAATGACCCCTTACGCGTGTCTGAGTGTACTTTGGAAGTTTTTCAGTTGTTTATATATATATATATATATATATATATATATATTTTTTGTCCAATATTTGTGTATAAATAAATGTATTAAAATTTATTTTTTATTTCATCTACGATGAATACAACAGTTCTAATCTAATTATATACTTAAATACACAATTTACCAAAAATTCCATGAAATATATATATAAACTCGCGTTATAGGTAAGTATAAGAGTAGAGTATAAGAGTTTCCTAGGACCAAGGTAGCCCAGTGGTAACGTGGCTTGCTTTGTAAACTTTGTGAACGAAGGTTTGCTAGTTCAATCCCTAGCGCTTGCTGGGATTTTTTCAACACGTAAATTATAAAATTATAGAATTATACAATTATAGAATTATAAAATTATAGAATTATAAAATTAAATAACAATTTTCCACTATTATTGGATTATTAAATTTTTTTACATTTTTCTACATTTTTCCAACCTAACCTAACCTAACCTAATTTTTTTTCACTTTTACATTTTTACTTTTATATTTTTTTTACATTTTTTCTCTTAACCCTAACCTAATACTAAATTTATGTACAAACATTTTTAATGCAACATTACGTAGTGTGTTTACGCACTACCTTATTCCCAGTTTCTTCTTTATAGCATTTAGCTTCCTTGTACATCTCTCAGAGGCTTTGCGACGCTTCGCAATGCCTCTGAGCATTTCATCGGCCCGAGAATTCAACATCTCCGCCTTCCTTTTGAGGGACTGCGCGTGGTCCTTTAATTTGTTATCATCATCAGTTGCACTTTTAAGTTCCCTATCCTCCCGCTGCAACTGTTCATACATGTTCAAGAAATTTTTGAACGTTACATTTTACTCTTGGGAGAATAACTCCGATTGTGAATCAGAATCACTTTCATTCACAACCGGAGCACGGTTACGGGGTTCCTGCGTTGGCAACACCGCATGAGAGCATCCTGGCAACGGCGCGCTCGAACATACCGGTTGCACTTTCGTCGACTTTTTTGCAGCATCTTTTTTTGCTTTCTTAGCTACCGACTTTTTTGCAGCAGCTTTTTTAACCACCGGTTTCCTTCTCGATAACGGCTTTTTATTTTTAGCTGCTGCTTTCTTAGGCTTTTCAGGTATCTCTACCTGCCCCTCGTCTGAGTCAACATCGGGAATAGGGCTCAGGCGAGCAGGTACAGATGCTTGCGCCGATAAAATCCGTCTAAGAATCGACACGTCATCTTTCTCGGTATTCTCTACCAGCGTCTGCTTTGTAGATGTTGAAGGATGCGTCGTCATCTTCTTTTGGCCTTTCTGCGAAGAAATCTTTGGTTGCGCAGGTTGAAATTCGTCCTCAGAATTTGTCTCCGTAACCGTAATGAACGTAGACCACGCGGCGTTCGGGTAGGCCTCTCCATTAGATGTACTAGCTCTGGCTTCATCTGAAGCCAAAGCCTGCGCGTCCAATTCGGAGAAATCGAAATCACCCAGCAAATCATTCAAATCCGTCGGGATTTCAATATCCGGTACTAAACTTACGCCAGGGCTCGTCTGGTTGTTCGCCACACCATTACCCGGACAAGCGTCGCCATTGTCGTCTTGCCCTGGCATATAATTAATTAAATATGCAGCCACAGCACTCAACAAAGCGCCTCCCTTACCGTTACCACCAGAAACACCAATCTTTTTTTGTCCTACCATTGTCACAACAAACACAAAACGGACACGAGAAACGGGCACGAAACACAAAACACAGAACACAAAGAAAGCTAGGAATAGAGCAGACAGCACTATTTGCACACTTCTTTACAACTCGAGAGCTGGAGACGGAAAGAATCTTTGTACCATCTCTGAAGCCCATAACGCTGAACTAACCCCTCCACTCCCTACCACTCTTGTTCCTATTGGTTGAAATTATTTCCCTACACACTCTAACTAACCCCCTACTTCCCACCCCACTCTTCCTATCGTCTCTCTCTTATTGCCTAGAGTACTCATACAATAAAAATACCATTTAGTAATTTAAATCTTTATTTATAAATTAACATTTTATTTCATACAAATATCTCTTACTTCGACTTACACATAACATGAAATATCGCAATGAATTTTTCAATTGAATATTATAATTGTTGACCTTTGCGTTAACAAGTAGAAACATTATTAACAATTAATCACTCAACTCATTCATTGCTTTGAGTAACACATCTAGTTTATCACCATCCTTTATAACACTGCGTTCAACGACACTATTTAAGGCTGATATTAACCACTTTAAATTCTGCTCTGGTTCACTCTGAAAAAATGTTATGTCTGAGTGACCCCAGGGTAGAGTTTTAGTGGTATTGGGAATCACAAAACGTTTATCGTCATAATAAGAAAGAGCAACTTTATTCCGCATCTCTGTATAGATATCATGCAAGTGACTTCTGAAAGTATTCATTTTACGAAATGTTAACCCGCCCTGCTCAACAATTTTTCTGTAGTCATCTATTGTAAGTTGTTTTTCAATCACAGATTTCTTTACCCCCTTGGCTTTTTTCAACTCATTACCGACCGATTGCACGTAGTACGCTTTCGCTCCAGTACCATAAAAGCTGATAATAGGATCTTCGGGGAATTCGTCTTTCATATTCCCAAGCACAGACGAGCCTTTTGAAATATTAAATTTATTTCCCTCCCTATAATTAGAAGTATCAAATTTTTCTGGATTTTGTACAATAAAGTCATAGAAGTTATCTGTATAAACTTTCATAATTAAGGAATCTGTGTCGGTGTACAACAAAGAAGCATTAGCACCGAATTGACGCTTAATAACACCATAAAAAAAATTATACAGTACCGTCTTCGATAATTCAAGAATACAAAATCCTACGTAAATTGGTTTGTTATAGACTACTTGCAATTTGCTCATTTCAATCGCTACAAAATCCTCAGAAAAAATTGTGGAAGATTTGAAATTTGGACGAGCGATTAGTGCGTTTGCACCTATAGTTCTTCTAACATTTTCCCAATGAGTAATCAACTTTATATCTCTTCTATTGTCAACATTTTCCATGGTTTTACCAAATACTGCATTATTCATTAATTTATATTGGTCTTTTTCAAATTTATTGGTCGCTGAATTTCTCATTTGCGTATTTAAATCGATGTATTTTTTTAACCAGGGCGACTGCTTGAACTTAAGTACTCTATGGGTTTTTAACACCATTAAACCATTTTCAATGGCTTGTTTCAAGTTTCTATAATGCACAACATATCGTCTCTTATCTTTCAAATTTGGGATTAATTTTGGTGATTTTGATTTTGATTGGGGGGGTATAATATTTTCTACTAAGAAAGGGAGATCTGAATGTAAATCGTGTAAGTCTTGTGGGTAATGTATGTCTACTTCAAAAATATACCCGTGTAGACTCTCGTCTGAAATATTAGTAACATCTAAGTCGATAATTTCTCTTTCGGACAACCACTTAAACCCCCCTGTTGGTAAGAATTGTGACATACTGTGACCATATAAGTTCGTAGCATCAAGATGTGATAAATGACGACGGTTCTGAGGGGTCATAGTTAGGTAGAAATTTATTATTTGCGATATGCTTCCTTTCTGTACACTGGGTCACACCACCGCGTATAGCTTTTTTAAAAAAATGTATCATATCGATATCTGTTAACAATTGAAGTTCTACCGCTGTTAGTTTCAACATAGCGTCCCAAGATAAACCTGGAGCTGTGTAATATTGAGCTGGATCCAATTTATATTTATTCACGCAAATTTTACGAAAATTTTCAAATACATCACACAAAAGAAGGACATCTGATTTTAAATACAGGTCTGAATAGTCACCCAAACTCTGACACTCAAACAATTCCCACACATTTTTAGCCCTTTCATAATCGTCATCTGATATATGTGTTTCATTTAGGCTGTCATAGAATTCCTGCTTGGTGGGTAGAACACGATTATTTAATTTCTCTAAGTTATCTACGAAACTATATGGAAATACACCCTTCCGTCGCATTAAAATAAATTTTGCATTATCGGTAAAAAAGTTCTTCATTGTAACCATTTGACCTTCATTTAAATTTTCCCCTAAATTTTGTAGTGATGCTGACATAAATTTAAAACTATCGATGAAACGTAACCGCAAATATTTATTTTTTGTTTCCCCCTTGTCAGTAACGTAATCATGCATGTAAAGATGTTTTGTAAAAGATATATATTTTTCTTTGTTTTGTGGTATTACGTCAACTTTATCTTTATGAGCGCATAACTCTTTTACAAATAAGTGAATATCGTATCCACTCATGTTGTGAAATATGATAGGTACAAAATTTGGTAGTTTATAATTTAAATTACAGATCGAGTGCGCGGCACCGAATCGTATCTTACCAGTTAAGTGGCAATGATCTTTCACCTTTATATCACCTTCTGCAAAAGGCTTCTCACATATACCACAGATGGTTGCATTGTCAAAATTTTCTCTTTCTATCGCTGTAAGCGGGGACATGGGGATTATATCTTTCATATGTCTATTATAAATTTCCCTTAAATCAGCCTCTATACATGATACAAATACTTTTACTGCATCAGATCCGCGATATAGTTCAAATTTAGAAATGCTATTATCAAAGGAACATTTTATGTAATACGCGAAAGAGTAAGGTTCATGAATAAACGTTTTGTTGGTATAAGAGCGTTCAGGATTTGGCTCGCAAGTATTTATCGGTTTCAAAATAGATTCAAAGTCTGCATATACTACAAATGGTACTTGCATTTGTCTCTCAAAATTCTCAAATTTTAATATATTTTCCGGTACGCGTTTCCCATATTTATCAACCCGAAATTGTGTCGATGGTGTTGTAGTGTAAATATGATTACAAGCATTTGTTTGGTGAGACATTAGCTGACGTTCGTTACAGAAATACAGCAAACACCCATCACAAAAATATTTTCTATGTCCGTGAGCGGATATTTGATTTGATACTAATCCAGATAAATTTTTTATCCAACAATAGTGAGTTTTAGCACAATCCGATTTACAATGATGATTCTGATCACATTCCGCGGAAATTAATAATAAGTTAACATGCATACGTAGTTTCTTCTCAGAATAACGCAAAGGTCCGACAATATCATATTTTACTCTATTAGTCTCTAATTTCTTTTCTAACCCATACACATTAATAGATATATTATTCAATTCCTCAAATTTTGAAATGTCTCAATTTCATTGGAAAATTCATACCTGTCAAATTTAGAACTCTTGAATAATGTGGATAAGATGACATTTGAGATGTACCACCATTTGCAGGATACAATGCTGAAGTGACTGCCCAAGCAAAACAGTATTGGTCCTGGTTTTCTATATTCACTACGGCCTTCTTATTTGCGATGAACTTTGGTAACTTGATATATGATGAACCACCCATTGGACTGTACTTGTTTATATTAATTTCAACAAATTTTATTTGTTCGAATGCCCACCCTAAAAATAAAAAAAATGTCAATTGTTATTCCACGCACCAGAATCACGCTCTTGGAACTCAGTAGTTTGCGCAACCATCATGTCTATAAAAGTGTCGAGTGCAATGTTTAAATCCACACCTTGATCCAATATTTTATTACACGTATTAAACGATTTAATTTCAGCTATTTCTTGTGCTTGTAATATATAGCTGGCAAATGTCTCCATGTTTACTTTCACAGTTTTATGAAGTAATAATATTTCTTCTAGTAAATTCAATATTTTATGTCGAATTTCGTTGAAAAATATTATATAGTCCAGTTTCTCATTATCACTATACACTCGGTATGTTATGATTCTATATTTGAAAGCACTGCGAGCAATTTCTGTACCATCCACCAAACGTACACATGAATTTGTTCTGTGTTGTAGTGTTCTTTTATGAGACTTCATTTGGTTAGTTGTTAAAGTCACATTACAGCTATAACACGTCTGCATAATTACCGATGTTGATGGATTCGAATCCAATTTCACTTTCTTTGCTGGCGGTCCATTACCATTTAAACTGTTACACGCCTCCCTCTGATGACGTCGCATATTGTCACTGCGAGTGAAGCTTGCACCACAAAAACTGCACGAATACATATTTGCTTCTTTACTCTAGGAAATTGACGTTAAGAATGATCCCATATTAACTCCTTTCACTCTTTTATAGAAAAGATATACTACGTCACAAAATATCAAACCACGGCACATTACGAGTTGCGTGGCAAGGAGGAAGCTCAGTCCTTGCATTCTCTAATAGTGTTGGCCAAGGTCACCGCATGTGATCGTTCTGGGTAACAGCAACACTGCGCCCTTGAAGTCGAAACGCACTGCGGCCGTCCAAGGTCAAGGTCACGGTATATGTTATGCGAACCTACGGTGCCACCGTGGCCTTGAAGGCACGGACCACAGGTGCACGGTCTACTTCCTCTACTGTGTTCTTTTATTTAAAGAAATATCCTCCTCCTCGGAACCTATAAAAAACCCACCATTAGAAATGAAGGAGAACGGATATTGTAGTAAAATTGAACGGTCACGACGCAACATTATAATTTTTTTCACCACAATGCGGGTATATGCGGGATATTTTCTTTCACAGTAAAATAGCAGAAATATTGTGTTATCGGGCTATATAAAACATTTTGTCCGGAAATGCCCAGAAGGTAACTTTTGTTCCAAACAAATAAAAATATATTATGAAAATCGTCATGCTTCGCGAAGGTTCAATTAAACTTAAATGTTTACCAATAAATTATGTTACTATACAGTACAGTTTAGTATAATATAGTACTTACCTCCAGGTACAGGATTCATTTTATTGGGGCACTTTAAAGTCTGTTTGTTTTTTAGTGTAATATATAAAAATAATCGGTAAGAAACTGTCACTTCAACAACACTCGACTGTCGACTGAAGCGCATCAGTACATAGTTACCCTGCCCTGTGCAAATTAGCGGTAAGTAGTAGTCTGGTAGTTTTCCTCAATGACTCATGGCCCAAAAAACTTGAATTGCCGATTTTAAAATGGAGTTTTGGCCAGCTTTTCGGGGGTTTCGCCCCACTGTGTGTCAGTTTCAATTCCTTCGTCCTCGTCTCCTTCGGTGGGAACTTCTGCCTCTCTGGGTTCAGGAACGAACCAGCCATCGCCCTCTGCATCCACTTTGACCAACCACCTTTAAAATTCCAGGCCTGATAATTGTGCCATTTTTTTTTGGACTAATTGGACTAATAAAACAAATATTTACAGTCAAAGAGTCAAATAAGTTTTTATTTAATTTAATTTTCTTGGTTTAATAATAATAAGTAATGAGGCATATTCTAAAAGACTAAACAAAAATAAATATAATTTCAATTTAAAAATAACATATAACACGAAATAAAAAAATCTCTTTTAGTGAATATTCAAAAGAGATAAATTAAGAGAAAAATAATGATAAGATTGTTGTCTAGAGGTGCTTCCATCCACACAAGGCTCTGACAGTATCAGCTTTATATCGTCCTCTCTTACAGTAGAAATATCAGGAATGTCTGGCATGTGAAATTTGTTTTCAGATTTCAGTCTTAAAAAACTTACAAAATATTCTAGTGCTTAGTTTCTATTTTCTATGACTTTCCCAACGCAAAATATCTTTTGTCGTTTTGTTGCAAATTCGACCAAAACAAATTCTCCTTCTTGTGTCTGCCGAGGTAATGGTTTGTTGTGATCATCTTCAGCTAAGGCATTTTCTTTTTCATCGTCTACTATCCAATTTTCATCATCATGAGAATCTTGTAAAATAATGAGACCGATGAATAAAAAGCACCAAACACGCCTACTGTACATTATTAATGTTTTCGGAGCATTTACATCATCCTTAAAGTAATAGCATTTGTACCTCAGTAGTAGACTTGGTTTATGTAAAGCAGCATCTAAATTGTGAATTGTTTTTAAATCAAATTATTATTAGCCTTTACTCGAGCCCGAGTATAAAAAAAAAATGTTACAGTCGATAGATTGTGTGTAATAAAAAACAAGTAAAAGGTGTAGTCTATTGTAATTCCCATTCATCTACGGTGCACAAGACTATGGCTATAGAGGCCAATTCGGGAGAGCACATGTCGACCGCAGTCAGGACAAACATAGACCTGGTTAGGTCTTGGATTAGTCCTTCTTGCAGCAACATTTCCTTGATAGCTGGCAACAACCCCTCGCCATTCGGTTCTGTCCGCTGCAAGTTGTTCCCATTGCTCGTCTGGAATACCGCAGGATTTTAGATTTTCATGGAGAGCGTCTTTGAACCTCTTTCGTTGACCGCCACGCCTTCTTCTACCGCTTAGTAATTCACCATAAAGTGTACATTTAGGAAGGCGGTTATCATGCATACGATGAACGTGACCTGCCCATCTTAGGCGTGCTCTTGAAATAAGCACCTCAATTGGCAGGCTGTTTGCTCTCCTGAGTACTTCCACGTTTGATATGTGATAGAACCAACGGATTTTCATCATACTTCTGAGGTGTCTTTGCTGAAAACGTTCTAATTCTTTCATATGACGACGGTAAGTGACCCAGCTTTCACATCCATATAGCAGTGTTGGAACGACAACTGCTCTGTAGACAGCCATTTTCGTTGACAAGGCAAGGTCGTGGTTGTCAAATACTCTCTCTCTCTCTAAGTCCCCAGAGTGCTCTAGATGCGTTAATTCTATTGCGAATCTCGCTGTCCATGTTTGCTTTGTCATTAACAACGTTGCCTAAGTAATTGAACTGATCCACCACTTCAAGAGAATTTCCGTTAAGTGTAATGTCTATTTGGTTCACTTGATGAGGAGTTGACATAATCTTAGTCTTTCCAATGTTGATTTTAAGTCCCAAGGAATCATAGCTCTGGGCATACACATCTAAAAGTTCTTGAAGCTCTTCCGGCGTAGAGGCTAAAAGTGCACAGTCATCCGCATACTGGAGATCACAAATGAATCGTGTACGTGTCTTCGTGAAAGCTCTAAAGCGCCCTATGTTAAAGAGCCCGCCATCAAAACGGTATCTGAGACATATTCCTCTGACTGTCAGTTTGTTGTCAACAATAATTGTTAGAGCAGTGGTAAACAAATTAAAAAGTAGGGGTGCCAGGACACATCCCTGCCTAACTCCAGTGAGGGTTTGGAAAGGTTCGGTTGCCTCATTATTATACATAAACCTGGGCGTTGTTGTTTGTATGTAGACTGCGACATACTTCCACAAATTTTCTAGGGATACCTAAGTGGAGCATAATTTTCCAGAGCACTTCCCTGTCCACCGAGTCAAACGCCTTGGTTAAATCAATGAAGGCCATATGAATTTCTCCTTGATGTTCGAGTGCTTTTTCTTGAAGCTGTTTAAGTGTGAAGATTAGGTCCGATGTGCCTCAGTTTGGTCTAAAGCCACTCTATGTTTCAGGAAGTAACTTTTCCATAACAGGTGTTAGTCTATTTGCCATCGCTTTAGTGAGTATCTTCCCTCCAACAGCCAGGAGAGCTATACCCCTGTAATTTCCACAGTCCGCAGCGCTCCCTTTGTTTTTGAAGAGGTTGATTAAAAGTGTATCACGAAACTCCTGCGGAGCTTGACCACTTTCCCACACGACATCAAACAGTTTTTTGAGGTAGGGTATGAGCTCCGACGACACAGCTTTAAAGATCTCAGCTGGGAGTGAGTCGGCGCCGGGAGATTTGTTATTTTTTAGCTGCCCAATGGCGGTTAAGATCTCTTCCGTTGTTAGTGGTTTATCTAAGTCTTCGAAGGTGTCATATTGAGGGATAAGATTTATAATATCGTGATCGGCTTGACTTTGCTGGTTAAGAATGTTAGAGTAGTGTTCTTTCCATCGGGCTCTTATTTCCTGGTCTTCTTTGAGGAGATTTCCATTTAAAACTTTAATAGGGCACATATTTTTCCGACTGGGGCCGTACACTGCTTTTACTCCTTGAAAGAAATTCCTGTAGTCGTGTGAATCGGCGTACCTTTGAATTTCTCTGGCATTGCTTGCCCACCACTCGTTCTTTATTCTTCTGATTTCGCGTTGCGTTTCATACTTAGATTGGGTAAAAGCTTCTGCTTTTGATGAGTCGTTGGGGTGGTTGATAGCGTTTTGGAAGGCAATATGTTTGCGGTCAAAAAGTTCTTGTATAAAAGCTTCATTATCATTGAACCAGTCCTCCTGTTTTTTACTTACTGCAGTGCCAAGAATTTCCTCACTCGCACTTTTTAAACTGTCTTTAATTTGTGTCCAGGTAGTAGCGACATCTACAGAATTGGTTTCTTCTAGTGCACTCAAATTCTCTTGAACTTTTTGCTTTAGCTGTTCGACGGTTTGTTGGTCACGCAATTTACTAATACAGAGACGGGGTCTACGTTTTACTTGAGTTCTTCGGTGTTTGGGTCTCATAACAATTTTCATTTTAGAGACAACAGGACGATGATCGGTCCAACATTCGCTATCAATGCGTGGCTTTGTAATTTGGACGTCCTTGAGATGCCTCCTACGTACGATAACATAGTCCAGTAGATGCCAGTGACCTGATCTGGGGTGACGCCAGGTGCCTTTAAATTTATCCTTTTGTCGGAAAATGGCGTTTGTTATAACTAGATCATGTTCGGCGCATTTAGTTAGGAGTAGTTGAACGTTAGCGTTCATGTTGCCCAAACCGTTCTTGCCTATGATGCCTGGCCAGGTGTCTGCATCTCTCCCTACTCTAGCGTTAAAATCGCCAAGAATAACGAGTCGTTCCGTTTTAGGTATTCTACAGAGGGTTTCTTCCAGCTGTTGATAGAAGCTTTCCTTGGTTTCGTGACTTGCATCCAGAGTGGGAGCGTAGGCGCTTATTAGATTTACTGCGTTGCCATCTGATAGCTTATAGCGTAGCAGCATTAGACGCTCGGATAGGCCTTGTGGTACTTGTGTTAAGTTGGATACAAGTTGATTCCGAACGGCAAATCCTACTCCATGTTGTCTTCTTGAATTGGTGGGAAGACCTTTCCAATAGAAGGTGTAGTACTGTTCTGTGAGAGAGCCTTCCTCGAAAAATCGAGTTTCGCTGAGAGCTGCAACGTCAACATTGAGTCGGTGAAGTTCTCTATCTATTAGAGCAGTTCTTCTTTCAGGCCGATCGGGGCGAGTGCTGTCGTTCAAAGTACGAACGTGGTAAACTCTAACATTTTAAAGATTCCAATGAAAAGAAAGAAAATAATTAGTATTAATATAAATTAAACAAAATTATGCATCATAGAAAATAACTTGATGATTTTCAAATAAAGAAAATAAACTTCTAATAAATAAAAATTAAACATAAGTGTTTGTAAAGCATGTAATACACAACTGCTGTATTACGAATGCGAATCGGTAACGAAATGACCTATATAACGTAGACGTATAGATGTAGCGTCAAGTAAATCGGTCATAAGAAGGTGGCAAGAATCGAATGGGAAGGGCTCTTCGTTGAAGAGATCATGAAGGAATCGAAGTAGTGCATCTGAAGGTTTTGGCTCTGTTGAAAAAGCTTTAACACGACGACTGCGTCCTACATCTTCTATGGAAGTAAAGACTAAAGGTCTTCCTTCATAGTCCGACATTGATGGGAATTCGTGCATAATGAATAGGTTTTTAAGCCGATACATCATCCTGCACCAACCATTAACGATAGCTGCGTCTACAGTCCACCAATTTGGTGGCTCCGCAACACGAGCGGGTGGGGCAATATCATATACACAACCATTAGTTGTGGATGTATGCTGCCCAAGGCTATACAGTAAATCACCTAAAGGCCCTGGAATGAGGATTGAAGAGTCAATGCGCACAAGGTGCTCATGTCGTCTCTTCTTCTCTTTTTGGTAAACATCTTGTACCCTTTTCAGGATCAAGGTTTTCCACATTCTAATGAACTGAGCAAGAGTAAGATCAAGCTCTAAAGCACTTAGGGAGACCATCTGTTGATAACAGGGGGACAGGAGGGGTAGGTGGCTGTTCCGCCATCGCTAGTAAGAGGGATATATATCTGAGTGGTTACGACTTCCTTAACCGGAACTAACGACCAATTAGTTGGAGGAGGGGGTCTATGTGTTGCACACTTTTTGTCTTTATTGAGCAATTCTTTGCCGCAATGACAAAATTCCTTTTCCATAGAAAGGAGTCAGGAGCTAATGATAGCGAGCTTCAGGTGAAAAATTATAATACTAAAAATAACTCTTCTTCACACGGAAGCCGTAAAATTAGCGCAGAAACATTTTACAAAAAACGAGTAGAAACATTATCAGATGATTATAGAAAGGTCTTCCGTTTTAATGAAGAAAATGTACAATTGGTTAGCCAATTATTTTATTGGGGACAGTATGAAAAACGAGGAGGTGCTCTGACTCCTGCCCAAAAAATGAAAATTTCCTTAAGGTACATTTCTGATCCTGGTTACCAAAATAGTGTTGGTGAAGTCATTGGAATAAGACAAATCTGTGTCAAAAACAATTACTGAAGCGAGAAATAAAATAATGGTCGAGTCACATTTATGGATTAAATTTCCTTGCTCCGCAGAAAAAATTAGAGAAGCGAAGCAACTTTAGCAGGAAAAATATACTTTTCCTAGTGCAATAGGAGCAGTGGATTGTACACATGTGCCAATTCCGAAACCTTTGCGACTATTAAGATGAATTTATAAACAGAAAAAGCTTTGCAAGCTTAAATGTCCAGGCAACTTGTGATGCATTATCCAATGCAATTTACAAGTGTAGATATGCAGTGGCCTGGATTCACTCTTGGCAGCAGAATATGGCAAAATTTCAACATATGTTCAGTCATGCGCCGCAATACATAAAATGCTGTACTTGTAGCAGATGGATGATACGGCATAGAACCATGTTTAATGAATATTTACAAAAATCGTATTGGGATTTGGGAAGAAATTCGATACAATAATTTATTAAAGAAAGAACGTGCATGTATTGAATGTTGTTTTGGGCAATTAAAACAACGATTTCCAATATTACAGTACAAAGTTCGTATAAGACTTTAGAAAGTCCCCGAAATAATAGTGCGTTGTATTGTTGTACATAATATAGCTAAATTCTTGCAAGATCCCGATTTTGATGTGGAGAAAGTAAATTTTGAAAACAATCATGAAATGATGGATGAAAATGACAATATGAATGAATAACTACAGAAAACTAGGCATGCAGAGGATAGACGAGATTTCTCAATTTCTGAACGGGCGAGAGATGAGATTTCTCTTACTGTGTAAGGGTTTCTCGAAGAAACTTTTAAAAGCAACCGTAAAAGCGATAATGGGGAGTAATATTCTGATTTTTTAAGCACTCTTTCTATATGACTGTGAACTTCATCTATCTATTTCTTGATTGCAGGAATGGCTCGGAGTAGAAAACTTCACTATTATTGATTCAGTGTTTGGATTCCTGTTGATAAAGGGTGCAATTGCTGCAGACATTAGGGAATTTCTATTTTGTGGCACACAGTTGTCACTCCATAGTGTTACAGATGTCAAATCAGGATTATATCTAAAAACAGATTCCAAAATTTTAAGCAAGGCACTTGCTATGTCATTCCCGCTTCTACCCATAAGATCTTCGCTCCACAGCGCGCTGTATACTTGTTTTGTACTGGATAATATGGCAGTTAAATTGTAAACATTTACTTTTGTACTTCCTCATGCGGACAGCTTAAAATATTTTGTAAATCGAATACCAAAAAAGTATTGAAATTTTCTCTATCACTATTTTTTTCTATACGAGATGCATTTTCTCTTGAAGGTGTCAGTCAAACACGTTTTTCTGTTCAACTCCCAATAATTTATCTTCCTGTAGTTTAATTTTTATCTCTTCACATAGATCATAACGGTCTTTTTTAGAGACATGAAAATGTGAATTATATTCGTTGCAAAATATAATCATGTAAAAAGATTGTTTTACTGTTTGTTTGTTAGAAGCAGTGTACAACACAGTTCAGTGTAAAGCGAATATATTTTTTTTATATTTAAAGATGACTCCAAGTACTTTCGCTGAGTATTAACCCTACAGTAGTGAGATTCTACTGTAGGGGAGGATTCTATGTGCATCATAACGAATTTAACTGGTGTCTTATATTTTATGTTTTCCTTGGGTCGGTATTTCAGGTATGTTTGAAGCATGTATTTTTTGAATGGGCTGTGTATACAGGTGTTTGGCTTATTGCCAACGTGCTAAATTTGAATTTCCCGACTCCCTATCTGAAAATGGTATGTAAATGTTTGCTTTCTTCTGCTGTTTTCGGCATTCTTATTTTTTCTATGTTGTTCAGTAGTAAATTATTTTGAGGTTGCTAAGAAACAATCTTTTTGCATGTTCGCCTAAGGTATAGTAATGCACAAAAATATGTTTTCTTTCATCTGCTGTAATGAGACATACATTTGGTTTTGCAGTCTTTTGCTCTTTTTATTCTTTTAGCTGGAATTACTTTTTTCTTTACATAGATGTATTCTTTTCCTGAGTCATGCGCCGCTTTTCTTACATTACTTTTCCAAGTACTGGGATTCATCTGTCTTTTGCGTTTTAGTTTTTTAGGTAAGTTGGTTAGAGAAGATTCAGGTTCAGTCCCATTATAATGTTTCCGTCAGCACAAACAATATGTTGTTGGACACTGTTATTAGAATGGTCAGAGTTTTCGCTGGGTTCATCTGAGGTTACATATTCCCTGTTCTTGTCGGAATCCATAACCTTTGCAATCTATGATGTCACTCAATTCAAGTATTTATTCGGTTTTCTTGTTTCTACAGTCATTTTGATTCATATTCTGCATATTTTCACTACGATTCATAGCGCGAAAAGTGCCATATACAAAAATGGTCCTGTGCATATGTGACGTGATATTGTCACACATGGACAGTCACGCGCGGCAGCTCTTCTGTTCGTGGCTGGGTCGCGGGTTCGGTATGATGTTTTTACCTTGGTGCACTTACCTGATGTTACTTGGCTTAGTGGTGGCTATTGTCTTGAGGGCGCCAGTCGAAAAACGACGAGGGAGTTTGAGAAATAACTTATACGGAAAAGATGTTTGCTTTTCTCACAATTACTTTAATAACTTTTCCAAGTATGGAAATATAAATAAAATGTAAAACAAATATAACTATATAATTGAAGGTATAAATATAACATAAGTTACACTAAATCTGACGTTTGCTACCGGAGTGTAAAGTTAAAATGACGAACGTGGCCCTGGGCTGAACCTGCGTTGCGTGTCTAAAGAACGCACCCTCAAACTGACAGCTGGCGTATGCCTGCTTGCTGACAAAATCTGCTGTACAATGCAATGCTTAACAAAAAAACCGTTCCTATGCAATATAGTTGCTAATGTGCAGCGAAATAAACAGTAAGTTATTGAATCTACTAAGCCCTATGACACAAATTAAGTAATCGCAACTGTCTTTTCGTAACTCAAATTAAAGTATTATATTTATTTTAGGTTTAACAGAAACATATTGTTTTTACTCATGAACAGCTGTTTTATGAGCTTACACGATTTTCTAAGAAGTGTATTTAATAAATGAATGGCATAAATTCATCACAGTGATAAGAATGCGATGTTCTAGTCTGCGTTGTGGCTACGAAGTAGTAGAACTCAGGCTTGCCTCAGTTGGGACGTATAGAGAAAGAAATGAAATGACTTACTTTGTGCTCAGCGCAGTCACGTCGTCGTGTACCCCAAGAAGTCTTGCGGAATGGCAAATCAGATACGGACCCAGAAACAACAAGCAAAATGTTCAGGTTGCAGGTGTATCGGCAATTCCCCGATGAGGTGCCCCTTGTTCACTTTTGAGCTGGTATTTCCGGCTGAGATGAAGAGAAACGTTCTGGATGGCAAAGATAAATATGCACTGCCCTTTGTGCTGACGGTGTCTAACGGTGTTGACAATGATTTCCAAAATTTTACTTGAAGGTAGGTGATATAAAAAATTGCCTCCTTTGCAATCAGTGATTAAAATACAGAGTCCCAAGAAAAGAAAGGGAAAGAAAAGAAAAGAAAAGACCTAAAATGATAATTTAACAATCAATGCTTAGGTTGAAAATCGGCAAAAAGCATGGTCACTTACCCTAGGTGTTCTGAGGTCTTTTTCCAACAAAACCAGGAGAGAAAATGTCAGAATAAATCCGGGAGCTAATATGGCTACCCACTTTTTACTCTCCTCTAACTTTTTGTTAACAAAAACTGTGACCTGCTCATTCAGTGATTTTAAAAATCTTTGTCAACTGTCAAACACCATCAAAATATAAACAGCCTAACCTTTAATCATATTATCCCAGCCTTGTTAAGCAAATCAAGGGTACTAAATTATTTTGATCATCCTTTCCCTCATATAATGTATCATAATTACAACCTGACCTAATTTATTTACTCCTGTTTCAGGTCCTGGCAAAAACAAACAATACATGAAACATAGAACACAAAACGAAGAAGTTAATAAGGCGTACACTACATATCCCCAAAACACACACAACACCACTAGTCACAGGGAAAGCCCAAAGAAAAACAGAGGACACAGAGGTTGGCGGCTTACGCTAGGCTAAAAACAAAAATATTGAGGTGGTTTGCGATGAGTGGCTAGAGAATCACATCAGCACATTATAACCATATTATACAGTGCAGATATATATCATACTGTGTAAATAAATGTACATAAATTTCAAAGCTGGTGTATATTTCATCCAGGTGTTTACTTTTTCGCTTGGCTATAAATTTACAGCATCCGTGCTCTCTCGAGCTCAACCCGCTATACAGACTAGCGTTTCCTTTGCAGCCTATATATACCATATATGATTAAGTGGCATTTTAAACCGTAACACATATCTTGCTAAAGTGAACGGTTCCAGAGTTACGGAGGGTGTAAAAGTAGAAATTTTTCGGAATTTTTAGATTTTTTTGAAAAAATAAGACATTATCACTAAAAACTAATTTTTTTATATAGGATTGTGTTTTGTAAAAGCAAATTGCGATTTTAGTGGCCGGTGGTATGTTAGTTATAAGCCCTTGAAGGAACGACAACCTCACTACCTTCTCAAGGGGCGCTACTTTTTAAGGAAAAGAGGCTTCCACAGGCCTAGGCCATATAAACCTGTGGTACGGAGAAACCCACTCTGAATTTTCTCTGGACAATGCTGCATTAAGAATGAATACCTTTTCAACATAAATGATTTTAAAATATAAAAATATTATCTGTATAATAATTATGATATGCTTTTAAAACTACAGCTTTTGGAGGTTTTGTTTTAGAAAATAGGCATATACCATTTTTTATTAAAATTTTTGAAGTTCATAAACTGAGTTCAATAGTAATATTAAATAAAAATGTAGAATGTTAAATGCGACCTTAAGTTATTGTAAAGTATTCATCAGTATTCAGTCCTCTTCGAACATAGCACCCTCGTCTTCTGGATCTTCGTCTATGATGTTCGTGTCCCTGTTATCAAATTCTAGGCCTGAGCAATTACCGCATATGCTTGAGCGTCCGTAACTGCGAGTGCAGAAAGAGTGGTCTAACTCTTTCTGCACTCGCAAGTTACGGACGCATTCGTCTTTGCAACCGCGCACTATCAGGGAAAGTAATTCCTGGAGCGCTGCAGGACATACTGTTGTAATTGATCTCAAGTGTTCGCCAATCTTCTTCCACCCCCATTTGAGCGGATTCTTCTTCTCATTCAGCCACTGCTGTAGCTGGTGGTAGGTTCTAAATGAATGCTGTCTGGAAGCTGCTGAAGTCGGGGGAAGTGCAGCCAACTTGAGCAATCAATGTATAGGCTGCTTTGCAATAGCCTGCAAGTAACACTGGTAGCGAAAACAATCTAGATCTTCGGTGTTCTTGGCTCCAAACATCGCAAGAAGAAAATGCTTTCCAGCGTCAGCCACTGCAATGGGGTCAGCTTTGGGGTCGTTGAAGACTAGAAGTTTCGTACGAAGAGCGTTGTTGGCTTCACTTTCCTGTACGGCGTAATTTTCCCCTTCTTGTAGATAGCTGATACAGTGTCACATCCTGTGAAGGCGTATATTGCTAAGAGTACACCCAATGCCTCGCTGAATGTCAGAAATAGTGTACACTTTTTCCTGCTGATTGCCTTTCTTTGGTACCACCATTTTCAATTTGTTCTCTGATGATGCGTGGACAGTCAACAAGACTAGTAAGTCCGTGTCATCGCCAATTACACAAGCTTCACCTCCTTTCTTAGCTCCATCAATCGCCGTTAAAACTATTAATAAGTCAGCGTCACACGATGCTTGATGAACTGTGCAACCACCTCTTTGCAAGTGCACTGTAAGGAGAGAAATAAGGCCCATTTTGTTCTTAGCGTTAGCTTGAAATTCACTTTGACTGATATTTACATGGATTGACTCTTCAACTTTCACTTCAATGTTAGTGGTAGAACGTGGTCTGCGTAAGTGTTCTTCATCTTTTGTGTTTCCTTGCTCGTATCCATCAAAAACAACAGTTGCTGGCCCATAATGAGTAATTATGTAATCTGTGTATTGCTCGCAAATCTGTTTGAAGGTAGCTGGACGTCGCCAGGCAACACGATGAAGGAGGTGACCTTCATCAATGATATAGGAAACTTTCCCTGAATCTGGGGTGATTGATGAATCATTTGAATCTGGAACCAAAACACTCACTATTGAAGATTTGCTTCCCTTCCTCATCAAGCCAGATTCGTCGAAGAAGGATGGAGGATAAGCAGATAATTCAAATTGAAATATTTCTTCATCTCTCATCACTCCTAACTGTACACACCATCCGATGTAAGAGAGTGTTAGGGTTCACACATACAGTGTTGTTGTTAATTGTCATAGACTTATGGGTTAGAAACTTAACAGATAACTTTCTTTTCAAGTGTATCTCATTGAATGTTTTGTTCTCAATCACTTTCAAGGCTAGTGTTGCAACTTCAAATGCTTTATCACAGTTCACGTTTTTATCTGCTAGAACCCCTGTTGATAAGGAAGAGAGTTCAAGTGTTTTAGAAAACGGATTGTGTTCCTTAAACCAAGAAATAAAAGTTTGCAAGTCCTTGCAATTTCTTTTCTGCCTTGCCTCTCGTAGCCCCACGTGCTGCTCTAAAGAGGCGCTGCGCACACCTGCAAATTCTTCCATTGCTTCACACACCCGAGAACAAGCTGGCATGGAGTTAATCCAAGTTGCAATAGTTGTCGCGGTTATTCCTCTGCCTCCGGTCAATCCACCAATGCTACTCAAGGACCTCATCAAAACCTGTTCAATGGCCATGTCACTCCAGACGTCAGACCAAAACTTTTCAGTACGTCGGATGGTGAAATAGCCACAATTAACGACTTGAGTGAAGTTAGCAACGTGTTGCTAACTTCGCACTTGGCAACAGAAAGAAGTTTTGAGCAATTATTTTTATTATTTACTAAAATTTAAAACGGTACTGGAACAAACTTCCCATTATTATTCTCATGTATTACATTTTAATAAATACTTAATATAAATAGATTGAGAAAGTCATGACACGAACGTGTAAAACACGCAGACACATACATTGACAATTTATTGTGAAAATACTCCAAATACACATCACATATAAAGTACTTGGACATTTTTTTAACACTTATGGATTATGAAATTTTGTTGTAAAAGCCTCATGACGCTCTTACATCATTTTACAACCCCCATAAGGGAAACCCATTGCAATACCGGAATTAAGGCACTACAGCCGAAAGACGAAATAGACAGGAAAAAAATTCTAAAATTATAGAACTTATTGTCTGTTCCCAATTATGAGATATGTCATGTTATCTACTATCATCTACAACCTCCATGGGGTGAGGGTCATTGCAACGCCGTAATGAGGTTTCTACAACGAAAAATTGGCGATAACCGTTGCTAGCAACGCAGGATCGCTTATTTATTTTCCGGTAGAACGGGCACTGTCCGTTAAAAACGAAATAGGCTCCATAACGCTCTTACATCATTTTACAACCCCCATAAGGGAAATCCATTGCAACACCGAAATTAAAGCACTACAGCCGAAAGACGAAATAGACAGAAAAAAATTCTAAAATTACAGGAGTTATTATTGTCTGTTTCCAACTGCATTGTATTAGTTTGAAATATTATCAGAATGAACTTTTTAGAAGTAATATATTAAGAAATAAAGTACATTTCTCCACTTTCCAACAAATCGAAATTCCGAATATGTTTATATAAATACTTACTGTTTTTATCTCTAGCCTATTAAAGTTTGTATTCGTATAAAACAAAATTCGTTGCAGTCACAGACATAAAATACTAGACGCGCTAATTTCTTTTTGCAAAATACATTTCTTATATGTTTATACAAACTTTGTACATTTTTCCACTTCACGTTCTACTGTTTTAATTTTGAAAAAATAGAAGAACATTTTTTTTCTTTACATCGACATATTCAAAGCAGAGTCCTGGCGGAGTTTACAGCTATTCCACCACTGATCGAGTGGTGGAATAGGTAACGCTAAACTCCACCAAGATGGTAATCTGACGTCCTAAATGGAGTTTAGCATTAAGCTATTCCACCGCACAATCAGGACACATACACACAATTACACGATCTGCGGTAGCTGGGAGTCATACTGAGGGGTGGTACAGAAAACCCGTTTAATTAAATGTTATCAACTCGCCAACACATAAAAAACGCATCTAACATCCATATCATATGCCAAGATTCAAACTCTGAGCTCCTTGATCTGAAGCCTAATACGTAAGTATTGCCATATACATGACCATCAGTTCCGTTATCCTGGGAACGGGTATAATATTATCCCGAAAATTTCGGGATTAAAATAATGCTCTAGGATTAGAGTGCTGGTTACCTAGATAACGTTTTGATAGAGTCGCATTTGCTACCTTCAGGTTTTTTGCTGATACTGCTTCTCATTGCTCCAACTAAAGTTAAACTCGGTTAGAGTAACATAACTATATACCTTAATATGGTAAATTTAATTCTGCAGAAAAGTTGTTTAGACAACCACGATTCCTTCAGGGGTTTATCAACCATGCAGGAGAACACTCTAGTCTAACAACAGTTCAATGTACATCCTTGAAAATCTGGTAAAATATATGTCGTATAAATGGTAAAGGTAACAAGGTAAAAATACACACTTTTTTACGTTATATTTTAGTTTTTTTATTCAATTATGGGTGACCCAGTCCAGAATCTGGGCCACCATATTAGTAACGTTCAACATTAGTTCTTCTCGGCGACAGCCTCCCTGCCACCGCCCTCTCCTCTACCACCGCCCTCGCCCTCTCCTCTGCCCAGCCTCGTCCTCTTTGCCTTGGCCCTCCCCCCGCTGTGCCCCCTGGATTCAGGCCTTCCACCCCCCACCCCTTCGGTACCTCCTGCGGCCACTGCCACGGTGGGGTTCTGTAAAATAAATTTTATTAGTAAAACCCATTGCCAATTATGAAGAAGCAGCCCTAAGCGCTTTCATTAAATATTACCAACTCGCCAACACATAAAAACGCATCTAACATCCATATCATATCCCAAGATCAAACTCTGAACTCCTTGATCTGAAGCCTAATACGTAATTATTGCCATTTACATGACCATCAGTTCCGTTTTCCTGGGAACGGGTATAATATCCCGAAAATTTCGGGATTAAAATAATGCTCTAGGAGTAGAGTGCTGGTTATCTAAATAACGTTTTGACAGAGTCACATTTGCTACCTTCAGGTTTTTTGCTGATACTGCTTTTCATTGCTCCAACTAAAGTTAAACTCGGTTAAACATAACTATGTACCTTAATATGAAATAGAAATATTTATTTACCATGATTGAGTACAAATAAAGTACATATGGTAAGTCATATAAAAACAGTCATCACTATAATACATAAATCATAAAATAGTTAAAAAGATATAAAATATATAATATAATAAGAGACATCACAAGCAGTTTAAAATAGATAATAATCTAGATTGTCATACATTTATTAAATAATTAAAAAACAAATCAAAAGCAACAGAGAGATGTAACTTATAATTAACACACAATATTATTTTTCTACTAGGTATTAGTCTTCAGGAATTCATCGATGTTATAAAAGGCACTTTCTACAACGACCTTTTTAATTTGAGTCTTATATTTGGATACCTGGAGGTTTCTAAGATTTTCAGGGAGACTATTATAAAATATAATGCTGTTATAGTGGAGTGATTCTTTAAATCTGGCAGTTTTGTGAAGTGGGATTAATAGGAGCTTCCCGTGCCTCGTATTATAAGTGTGATTATTATCAAGTGTTTTAAACTCCTGCAAATTGGTTTTTGCGTATATTAGGCATTTATATGTGTAAATATAGGGCGCAGTTAGAATTTTCTTCTTAATGAACGTACTTTTGCAACTTTCTCTAAATTGTAAATTAAAAATCAGTCTCATAATTCTCTTTTGTAACACAAAAACTCTATATAATTGGTTAGACCTTCCCCAGATACAAACATTGAGTGATAAGTGAGAATATACCAGAGCATAGTAAATATCCATAATTCCCTCCTCACTTAAGGTGTCTTTTAGTTGTAAAATTGCATATTATGCCTTATTCAGTTTGCAACATACATGATTACCTTGCAGCTCCCAAGATAATGAACTTTCAATATAGGTACCCAAGAATTTTGACGAGGTGCTTATGGGTAGACTATTTAATGAGATAATTTTACTTGGATTAAAATTTAGAAATACAGTTTTTTTCTCATTTAGTATTAATTTATTACGACGTTAATTCATTTCAACGTTAACGCTATAATAACTTTTTGCAGATCATGACTATTTGGGGCAGATATAGAAATTGTCGTATCATCCGCGTACATGATTGTTAAACCGTTTTTTATATGACGGGGAAAGTTATTTATATGTATTGAAAATAATAAAGGCCCAGTAGTGACCCTTGAGGGACGCCTAATTTAACATCATGTATATTACTAAAAATTTTCTATTTTCTATGTAAGAAATCAGCCAATATCATGCTCATCCCCCTTTTTGAATACCGGTATTACCAGAGAGATTTTGAACTCTGGCGGAAAATAACCTTCAAGAATAGATTTGTTAATAAGAAACAAGAACTGATCTGGAATATTTGAAAATATATTCTTTAAAATAGGCACTGTTAATCCGTCTAAACTTGCCGAGTTTTTATTTTTCAACTCTTTTATGACATCCAAGAGTTCCGGTTTAGATATTTCATAAAAATAGATCGAGTTAATGTTATAAGCGGATAAGGTGTGAGGTAATGATAAATTATAACCAAAGTTATTTTTTATAGAATTTGAGGCAACTGTAGAAAAATACAATGCAAACCTATCTGACACCAATTTATCACCTAATATCGTTTCATCATCTATTTTCAAACTTATGGATTTTTTTATCGATTTAGTTTTTCCAAGTCTACAATTTACAATTTTCCAGGTTTCCTTTGATTTATTTTCCGCATTTATTATTTTGTCTCTATAATAATTTTGCTTCGTTGTTTTAATATTTTTTCTATGTGCCTTTAGATTATGTTTGTATTCTAGTAAGTTATCTACTTGATTCCTACTATTCTTTAATTTGTGAAACATATGTCTAAGTTTCTGACCTTCCAATCTCAAGTCATTAGTTATCTATTTTTTTATTTTTTAGAGCGTTATTTGTTTTATTTTTAGTACGTATAAGAGAGCAGGATACATTTAGGCACCAAATTACATCTTCAATAAGTAAACTAAAAGCCTCATTTACGTTTAACCTATAAATGTAATCCCAATTGAGCGTGCTTAACCGCCAATTTAATTCATGTATATTTTCTGACCCTTTAATTCCTTTTATACTGTAAGTATTGGTGGTTTCGATATTGTCCCTATAGTCAATATTTAGTGAAAGTATATGAGCCAGATGATCTGCAATCAACGGATAATATAGTTAAAAGATGACAAGTTGGTTACAAGGTGATCTAGTGAGGAGGAGCTTATGTGTCCATTAATATTTTTAACAATACGTGTTGGCTCGTTTGTAGTTATACTTAATTGGTAAGATTCAAATATATCACACAATATTTTTGTATTGAGAGACTTATCAAGCAAATTAATATTTAGGTCTCCACAAAGTATCACATAGTCATATCTTTTAGTTGCATAATCTAATGTGGCTGTTAAATTTTTGACGAAAATATCTCAATCACCAGCTGGAGGCCTGTATATACAGCATACTACGGTGTTAAAATTTTGACTGCTAAAAAAGGAGATTGCACATATTTCAATGTGACATTCCACTGAACAGTTATTAATCAAATTGACCTTGCAGAAGTTTAAACCCTTCTTAATAAAGATCATGGATCCACCATGAGTATGATTATTACGGGCTAAGTAGGCACCAAGATTAAAGCTAGGTAACTGAAAATAATCAATATTAACATCTAAAATCCAATGTTCATATATACACAGAATATCAACATTTCTGTCATTACTAAATAACTCAACCTCATTGAGTTTTCGTTAAGCTTTGAACATTTACATGAGCAATTGTCAGTAAATCTGACTTCACATTAAATTCATTTGAGGCAAAATGGGATATAAAAAATCACTCGTACCTTTGTCATTTTTGACATCGCATGACACTTCATCTGAATTGCTGTTGTCTAAAATTGCACTGGAAATTTCCTCCGAAAGAGATGTAGGAACACCGTTATTTTTGGGGTTAACTTCTGGTACATCAACGACATTTATATTAGCATTTATTGTGTTATTGGAGATCCTTGAGTTAGTTGAATTTATAAACACCAAATTTTTTGCTTCGTTTTTCTTTATAACTTGCTTAATGATTTCACTACTTATCTCACTTTTACTTAAACACTGATTGAAACCTTTATTCACTTCTAAGGTGGCTATATTTCCGGGCACATACTGATTCATCTTAATAATAAATTCTTTCAACTTTGAATTTGAAAATATATTTATTTGTATTGTAATTTCTTCCGTACGCTACTGTAGCAATAGTTACATTTAAATTAACACACTTCTTAATTTTGTTGCATATGTCTCTAAATAGTGGGTACTTTTTGTGTCTTTTAAAGTTATTTGACCCTGCAATAATGATGGCATGATCTTGTGGTAAATATGTGGATGTTAACGCCTCTATGTTTTCGGTAACTTTTTGAAAATCAGCTCCAGGTTTAATTACAGTTTCAACCTTGAAATTCCATTCTATTCATTATACTTTTATTGACATTTCGGCCAAATTCGTCACTGAGAATAAGTATTTTTTGTTTAGAATTATGTTTGCTAGATTGATTTTTGTTTGTTGTTGCATTTCTTGATAGTACAAGATCTATATATTTCTCTGGTTTAGACAGCTTATGTCCTATCTCGACTCTCCCTGTATTATCTGACTGAGTGAGAGTTGAAGCGTTTTTACTACTTCTTATCGTTTGTGTACTCACATTTTTTGTTTCTTTAATCATTGATAGTTCATTTGCTTATTGCAGTTTATATAGTTGTTCTCTCAATTCATCGATGGTTTTTTCTAAGTTGTGTATTTGCTCATTCATGTCTTCTTCACTTTCTAATGCCTCTTTTACAAATATGCTATTTTCAGCTTTCAACTTTTTTATATCATTGTTCTTAATCTCACCATCAGTAGAAAGTTCACATATAGTTTTTTCCAAGGCTTCCGTTATTTCTTCAGTGATTGCATCTGAATTTGCTTTTTGTTCCTCGCAACATATGATTTTATTTTGTCCAACAAAGCGAATCTGAGATTTTACTTTTGGGATGCAGCACTTGTGGAATACCATCAAACAGTTTATACATACATAGTGGGAAATAATTTTTGATTTGCAGCATTTATAATATATATTCTGGGAGCTCTGCGAGCCCACGTGTGAACGCGACGACGACATATTCGGAATTGGTAAATGTAATTCTGCAGAAAAGTTGTTTAGACTACCACGATTCCTTCAGGGGTTTATCAACCATGCAGGAGAACACTCTAGTCTAACAACCGTTCAATGTACATCCTTGAAAATCTGGTAAAATATATGTCGTATAAATGGTAAAGGTAAAAATACACACTTTTTACGTTTTTTTGTTTTATTCAGTTATGCGTGGTCCAGAATCTGGGCCACCATATTAGTTACGTTGAACATTAGTTCGGCCTCCCTGCCACCGCCCTCGCCCTCTCCTCTGCCACTTCTCGGCCCAGCCTCGCCCTCTTTGCCCTCGCCCTCCCCCCGCTGTGCTCCCCTGGATTCGGGCCTTCCACCCCCACCCCTTCGGTATCTCGGTGGGGTTCTATAAAATAAATTTTATTAGTAGTTAAGCCCATTGCCAATTATGAAGAAGCAGCCCTAAGCGCTTCGTGCAAATACTCTTGCCAATGCTTTCTGCGGCGGTAAATCACCCCATACATGATTGGAGTAATAAGCATCGACGGCAACGTTACCGGCCACAATGTTGCAATTGATGATTCCATATGTTTAGGAGGGGTATGGCTAGATTAGATATCTTCCCGCGGTTTCATAACAATTGACGATTGCTCTACATATAAATCATATGAATATTCCTGATTCCTGGTTTTTATGCTGCAAAACAGTTTTTTGTTAATTAGTTACAAATGAATTATAAAATGTTCCATCATTTTAACAAAAATTTTCACGCAGATAGTTATATGGTTTCAAGTGGAATTAAAAATCAGTATACATTCACAATAAACAAAAAAAAATATATCGGATTACTGCTGGTCAGTCGAAGACTCTTCAATAATTCAACGTATGCTCGCGGTAGAGGTTTCTTAAATTGCTGTAAATATTTTTCATGTTCTGCAGCTGTCGATGTATCTGCTATCGTTGGCGGAGAAGTTTCGTCAAAGAAACTTTCACTGAACTCCGGCCTTACTTGAGTCGGGTCATACTGAAAAGTTTCGTCTTCCAAATGAACAGGTGTAGAAGTGTGATAATACTCAAGAGGAATTTGACCAATTGACCGAGTATTAGACTATCACGGCTTATTTCTTCTTTTAATTATTTTTTCAAATATGGTTTTTTCGGAGCAATTTCTGTTTTAATAAGAGTTGACACCAAATCTTTAAGAGGTTCAGTTATCGGTTTGTAAGTTTTCTCTAACTGTGATTGCGATTTGTCGATATCTCTTTTCAAACTTCTGTATTTTTGTTTCAGCGCCTCTCTTATTTTTAAAAGCTGTACTGCCACTCGATTATCCATGATTACTGACTGAGGGGCTCAGTGTTGAAACCTTATATTTGAACGAATTTATCGAATCCCTTCCGATATCTTCCAGAGTTAACAGCGCAATCTTTATCTATTACCACAAACCCGTATTTATCTTTCCAACAAAATGCACAGAGCTCTCTGAAATCTTGAAAACACATATCCACGTTTACATTATCATCATAAATATGTTTCAGATTGGTCATATCTTGAGGGAATATCACAATAATATTAACATTATCTCTACATAGTTGTTTGGGAATGGCGTTGTATGTCTGACATAGGTAAAAACAATCAGTGTTTTTATGACGTCCAAAACAAAAATAGCTTTTAATGATATTTTGATTACAAGAAGCTAAATCATCAAATATTATCACAGAATTCGGTTTTATTTCTTCTGGAGGTATTACTGCATCCCCATCATTATATTCGAAATATCCAATTTCATTTATAGGTTCCATAAGCATTCTCAAGTACTCATATTTCGGTTGATATAGGGACTTAGAATATAAGTAAATATTTTCAAACCGTAACCCATTGGGGTGTTCTAATAAACTGAGCATCACATTTGTTTTTCCGCACCCTGAGCTACCAGAAGACGTCGAGCGACGAAATCAAGCTGACAGAGAATTAGCTGAAGTCGCACTTAAACGTGTAAAAGCGTCCGACTCGGGTTTCGGTGAAAAAATCGTCGCATTGGGAATCGGTACGGTGATGAATTTAAAGAATAAGTTGGGAATGGACCTTAAATGCCGAGGAAGTCGTGCCTTAAAGAAGAAGAAAGGTGGAGAAATAAATATTAAGCTTGGTATGAAGAAAAAATCAAAGTCAAAGAAGCGGAGAAGAATTATAGTTACCCCCAAAAACAGGTGGATTTCTCCCAGGGAAAGGATTATATCTAGGTCCTTACAAAAAAGGCTCTGGATTATATTTGAAAACCTATCCAAAGAACTCCCAATAAAGTTGCGTCACCGACCACTGACTAATTTAGATCTAATGAAATATTCAAAAATGCATAAAATTCCTCATTTTCGTGGCATTTTTATGAGAGATACGCTTCAAAAAATAATAAATAAAAATGAGACCTTTATAATAAATCTAGATATGATGATGGTGAGGGAACTCACTGTGTAGCGTACACCAAGAAAAACAAGGAAATAATTTATGGAAATTTAAGACCTCCAAAAGAATTAATAAAATATTTTTTAAGTGACGGCGGCTTGAATACAATTAGATATAATTATGATTCTATGCAAAACTATAATTAATATATATGTGGACATTTATGTCTCATTTTTATATAATCAATATAAACAACAGATTTTTTAATAGTGGGAGGTGAAAACCACCTGATGTCAACATACATCATTAATTTATAAGAGAAAATAATTGTATAGCCATCTAAAAGGCATTTCTCAATGTGTGGTGAAGAGTGTAGATTGAGGAAGTCAATTATGCAGACATTTTGTGCATACATGGAGGACTCTTCAGTTGTACCAAATAATACAGAACTGTATAAGTCATTCGATGAACGTTTACTATCGTTTAAAAGATGGAATGGCGCTGTGGATCCTGCGGACCTTGCCCTGGCCGGATTTTATTACAGCGATTGCCATGATGTAGCCAGTTGCTTTTGTTGTGGCGTCGAAGTATATAGATGGGAGGCAAGCGACATACATATCACTGAACATTTGAAATTTTCAGCAAATTGTTCCTGTGCAAAATTAATGAAGAACCTAATGCTGCGAAATATAAAGGAGGGGCACACGTGTATTACAAAAAGCCATACGATTAATTGTAAAAGTGGATTCAAGTGGCTTGTGATAATAAGCTTTCATCTAATAAGCATCTGCCTGTTTATGATACTTAGCATATGTTTTTATAATTAATATAAGAAAATAGATTATACATCTGTAATAATACATTGAAAATAATGCCCGTCTGCATATGGATTTGTCTAAGATGAAAAAGTGTTTTAGAAGAATATAGTGCACCTAAGGATACTAAAATATATACTGTCTGTGCTAATTGTGATGTAAATTGTAGAAAGGCGAGTGCTGCCTAAATGTTTGTTTTTTTAAAGTAGTTTTCAACCTGATCTATGTATGCAATAATCATCTGTATATTTAAGAATGTAACTTAGATTGTGGTTTATAATAAATATCTTTATAATGAATAATTTGAGTAGGTGAGGAATGAGAGAGGTTCGGTTCAGGAGCAGGAGCAGTGATCAGTGATCAGATTAGGGGTGGGGGGCAATTAGTGTGGTGGGGGTAAATATGGTGGTGGGGGGCAATTAGTGTGGTGGGGGTAATTAGAATGGTGGGGGGTAATTAGATTAGTGAGAAGTAATTAGAGTGATGGGATGTAAGTATGGTGGTGGGAGGTAATTAGACTGATATGATGTAATTAGAGTGGTGGGAGGTAATTAAGGGGGGCGGGGCTTAGGGGATGGGGCGTTAGAGGGCGGGGCCTATGAAAGGTGGTAGTGGTGGGGGGGCAATTAGATTAGTAAGAAGTAATTAAAGTGGCGTGATGTAATTGTAGTGGTGGGAGGTAATTAGAGTGATGTGATGTAATTGTGGTGGTGGGGGGCAATTAGATTAGTAAGAAGTAATTAAAGTGGTGTGATGTAATTGTAGTGGTGGGAGGTAATTAGAGTGATGTGATGTAATTGTGGTGTGATGTAATTGTAGTAGTGGGAGGTAATTAGAATGTTGTGATGTAATTGTGGTGGTGGGGGGCAATTAGATTAGTAAGAAGTAATTAAAGTGGTGTGATGTAATTGTAGTGGTGGGAGGTAATTAGTGGAATGATGGGTAATTAGAGTGGTGGGAGGTAATTAGAATGGTGTGATGTAATTGTAGTGGTGGGGGGTAACTAGAGTGGCCTGATGTAATTGTAGTGGTGGGGGGCAATTAGTGGAATGATCTGTAATTAGAGTAATTGCATGATGGATAATTATTGTGGTGGGAGGTAATTAGAATGTTGTGATGTAATTGTGGTGGTGGGGGGCAATTAGATTAATAAGAAGTAATTAAAGTGGCGTGATGTAATTGTAGTGGTGGGAGGTAATTAGGGTGATGTGATGTAATTGTAGTGGTGGGAGGTAACTAGAGTGGCCTGATGTAATTGTAGTGGTGGGGGGCAATTAGTGGAATGATCTGTAATTAGAGTAATTGCATGATGGATAATTATTGTGGTGGGAGGTAATTAGAATGTTGTGATGTAATTGTGGTGGTGGGGGGCAATTAGATTAATAAGAAGTAATTAAAGTGGCGTGATGTAATTGTAGTGGTGGGAGGTAATTAGGGTGATGTGATGTAATTGTAGTGGTGGGAGGTAACTAGAGTGGCCTGATGTAATTGTAGTGGTGGGGGGCAATTAGTGGAATGATCTGTAATTAGAGTAATTGCATGATGGATAATTATTGTGGTGGGAGGTAATTAGAATGTTGTGATGTAATTGTGGTGGTGGGGGGCAATTAGATTAATAAGAAGTAATTAAAGTGGCGTGATGTAATTGTAGTGGTGGGGGGTAACTAGAGTGGCCTGATGTAATTGTAGTGGTGGGGGGCAATTAGTGGAATGATCTGTAATTAGAGTAATTGCATGATGGATAATTATTGTGGTGGGAGGTAATTAGAATGTTGTAATGTAATTGTGGTGGTGGGGGCAATTAGATTAATAAGAAGTAATTAAAGTGGCGTGATGTAATTGTAGTGGTGGGAGGTAATTAGGGTGATGTGATGTAATTGTAGTGGTGGGAGGTAACTAGAGTGGCCTGATGTAATTGTAGTGGTGGGGGGCAATTAGTGGAATGATCTGTAATTAGAGTAATTGCATGATGGATAATTATTGTGGTGGGAGGTAATTAGAATGTTGTGATGTAATTGTGGTGGTGGGGGGCAATTAGATTAATAAGAAGTAATTAAAGTGGCGTGATGTAATTGTAGTGGTGGGGGGTAACTAGAGTGGCCTGATGTAATTGTAGTGGTGGGGGGCAATTAGTGGAATGATCTGTAATTAGAGTAATTGCATGATGGATAATTATTGTGGTGGGAGGTAATTAGAATGTTGTGATGTAATTGTAGTGGTGGGGGGCAATTAGATTAATAAGAAGTAATTAAAGTGGCGTGATGTAATTGTAGTGGTGGGAGGTAATTAGGGTGATGTGATGTAATTGTAGTGGTGGGAGGTAATTGTAGTGGTGTGATGTAATTGTAGTGGTGGGGGGCAATTAAAGTGGTGGGTGGTAATTAAAGTCGTGTGGTGTAATTGTAGTGGTGGGGGGTAATTGGAGTGGTATCGTATTTAGAGTGGTGGGTGGCAATTATAGTGGTGGGAGGTAATTAAAGTACTGTGGTAATTAGAGGACAATTACAGGTAATTTAAGTAAAAATAAAGGTAATTGCAGTAAAAATAATGGTGATTAAAGCAATTATGGTCAATCCATCCGTCTAGCCGTTCGTATGCAGACAGTTAAATAATTCTCTATTATGTTGTATTGTCTTATTGCACTTTGTATTTTTTTTTACGATGAGATAACAAACATTCATTCATGATTATATACCTAACCACTTTATTTACCTGCCTTATCCTTATGCTGATAAACAATTGCGACCTATCTGTCTTATCTTTATGTCGATTTTTACCTGTCTTATCTTTAGGGACATCTGTCTTATCCTATGCTGATTTATGAGATATACATTTACGACCTGCCTGTCTTATCCACCGAGATTTTTATCAATGAATTTGTGAAAGGGAACATTTACATTGTTATTTCAGTACCTGCAGAGTAACCTCTTTATTTCTTTTGTGTACTTAACATCTTAACATGACAAGTGAGGAGAACGTGTAGCTGTTTATTTTAGTTTTTATTTTTTTAGAATTGAAACACATGATTTACATTTTCTTATATTATTTATTACCTATTCTGTCACATTACTATTTTCATACTATTTATTACCTAGTCTAATACATTATACTAACTAATTGTCTTTTTATTTTATCTTGCACCAAAAAATCCACCTTGAACTGATCCATCCAATGCATTATAGGTCAAGTAGGCATCGTGAAGTATAAGTTCGGGAACTTTGTTTTTTGTGTCTCAAACTCTATTAGTATGTCAACTCTATGGTGTGGTAATAATTAGAATGGTGGGAGGTAATTGCATTCTTCTGATCCATATTTTTTATTTATGTCTAAACAGTTAATGAATATATATTACAAATCAAAATTATCGCGTTCTGATTCAGACTCATCCAAATCAACACTATCCCATCCCGCTTCAAGCTCCTCCATGTTCAAACGTCTAGCGTATTTTAGTAAAATGTCCAACCTCTTTTCACTATTATCTTCATCAAGTCGATGATGCCCCCAAGCCAAAGTATATACATCATCGGGTATAACATACCTCTTGTCATCAGCAGAGGATAGGGCTACTTTATTTTTGAGTTCAGTGTGAATGGTATGTAAATCAGATTTAAATATGAACATTTTACGGAATATTAATCCGCCATTTTCAACAACTTGAACATAATCAGAAAAATTAATTTGATGTTTTACTACACTTTTGGAAACACCTTTTGCCTTTTTCGTAATGTCGTCAGCTTTAACACAGTAGGCTTTCGCACCAGTTCCATAAAAGCATTCTATTGGTCTTCCAGCATACTCATCTTTCATTTTCCCTACTACAGATATAGTTTTAGGCATGTTATGATTGTTGTATGCACCATAATTTGAAGTGTCGAAGAAGTGAATGTTTTTCTTGATATCATCATAAACGTTTTCTGTGAATATTTCTAAAATTAAACTATCAGTGTCTGTGTATAAAACAGTCGCGTCATCTCCATACATGGGTTTAATGTAACCATATAAAAATTCGTAGATTATGGTTTTGGAAATATCTAAAATTGAAAAACCTGCATAAAGTGGTTTATCGTAAACAACTTTTAATTTTTCCAATTGCACTGCCACTAGATTTTCATCAAATACTGAGCAAGACTTAAAATGCGGCTTGGCTATTAACGCTCTGGCGCCCAAAGTACCTTTTCTGTTTTCCCAGCACGAACAGAGTTTAATATTTTGTCTTTTATCGACGTTTTCCATCGTTTTGCCGAAAATTGAATTCACCATGAGCTTAAATAGGTCCTTTTCAAACTCGTTTCGAGCGGAATTACGAAGTGTTGTATTTAAGTCAATATATGATCCAAGCCAGGCGGACTGAGAGAATTCTATTATCCTATGCACGTTCTTTAATATCAGGCCATATTTCAAACATTGTTTCAGATTTTTGTAGTGAATGATATATTTATGTTTATCTCGTAAGTTTGGAATTAATTTTGGAGCTTTACTTTTAGGAGGAATCATACTCTCTGGGCAAAACGGCAGTTCGTTATGGGCATCGTGCAAGTGTAGAGGATATTCCAAGTCGACTTCTAAAACGTATCCTTTGGGTGAATCTTTTCCAATCAGAGAACAATCAAATTTTTTGATTTCTTCTTTCTCAAGCCATCTGAAGTCACTAGTCGGTAGCATTTCTTTCATAGCTGCTCCGTACAGATTTGTAGCATCAAGATAGACGATGTACGACGATTCTTTGGTGGAGTCATAGTTTGATAGATATTTGTTGTTCGCTATAGACTTTCTCTTTGAACATTGCGATACACCGCCACGAATACCTTTTCTAAAGAAGTGCACAGTATCCACATCAGTCAGAAGTTCCAGTTCGATGTGTGTATATCGCAACATGGCATCCCAGCTCAAAGAAGGTGCTGTTAAATAATGAGCAGGATCTAACTTGTAGTGCTCCAAACATACCTTTCTAAAATTTTCAAACACATCTGCTAATAAAAATATATCTGATTTCAGGTAGATATCTGCGTATTCTCCCAATGTATTGCATTTAAAGACACTCCATACTTTATTGGCTCGTTCATAATCCTTATCAGAAAGAGATTCGTTGGTTAAGTAATTGTAAAATAGGTCTTTGGACGGTAACTGGGTTTCTTCCAATTTTTCAAAAGAGCTCATATAATTGTAAGGAAAAACACCCTTTTGTCTTATTAAATCGAATTCCTCATCGTTTTGAAAATACTTTCTAGTTTCAACACATTGATCGGACACTAAACTCTGACTCAATTTATCGAGGGACTTTGATAAAAATCGAAAAGAGTCCACAAATTTCAACCTCAGGTATGTGTGCGGTATATTGGGATTCACAGATTTCTCTACAATGATTGACTTTGAGAACGAAATATATTTCTCCTTGGTTTGTGCTATTACGGAAACTTGTTCTTTTTGGGATGCTAACTTCTTAATGAATAAATGACTATCATAGTTTGTCAAATTGTGGAAGAACACAGGTATAAATTTCGGCACTTTATAGTTTAAATTACAAATAGTGTGTGCAGCCGCGCGGAAGCGTCCTGTTAAAAGGCAGTGATCACGCACTTTTTTGTCCTCAGGCTTGAAGGGTTTTGTGCAAATATGGCAGCATACCGCATTTTCATATTCGACTTCTTCTTGGGCTGAAAGAGGGAACATCTTTTTCACATGCTTTAAATGATTCTCATACAAGTTTAGAGCCGTTTCATCCAACCTTTTAATGAACACTTCAGCGGCATCAGGTCCTCTGTATGTTACAAATTTTGAGTACTTATCATCGAAATTACATTTTACATAAAAGCCGAAAGAATAGGGTTGGTGTTCACATACTTTAACTGTGAATGACTTATCATCACAAGGTTCATTATGGTCGATGGGTTTCAGTAAACTTTCGAAATCGGCATAAATCACAAATGGCACTGGTAATTGTCTTTCAAAGTTTATAAACTTAAGAATATTTTCAGGTACTGATTCGCCATATTTATTAATTTTTATTTCAGTAGATGGTAGTTTTGTATAGGTATGATTGCAGTCATTTTCTTCATGCAGTTTTAGATGTTCTTCTTTTCTAAACGACTGCAAACACCCATCACAGATATGTAATCGACTATTGTGGTTTGATATTTGTTTTGAAACCAATTTTGATAAATTTTGTATAAGACAATAATGATTGTTACCCACATCATCCGATATAAGTAACAGATTAACGTGTTTGGCTTGGTGATGTGACGTAAAATGTAATGGTCCCACAACTTCAGTAATAGTATTACCATCTTTGAATTCTGATTCAAGGCCAAACACATTCACGGAGATGTTATTAATTTTTTCAAACTTCGCAATGTCCTTCAATTTGACAGGAAATTCAATGTCTCTAAAACTTAACATGGTATCATAATGTGGATATGAACATGTCATCGTTGGAGCATGCTTTACAGGGGAAATGGCTGCAATTACTGACCAAGCAAAGCATGCATTGTCCCTGTTTTGTATATTTAAAACAGCGCTCTTTTGTTCTATGACTTTGGGTAGTCTGATATAAGATGACGCCGACATTGATGCAAACTTATTTATGTTTACATCGAGGAACATTATATGTTTCAGCGTCCACCCCGAATCTTTCTCTTGGAATTCAGAGGCCTGTGTAGTCATCTCATCGCCAAACTCTTCGCAAATCTGATGCAGATCTGTAGAAATGGTGATTATTTTATTTTTGGTATTAAACGATTTGATATCGGATAACTCCTTTTCAGGTATTTCATAAAGCCCAAATATTTCAAAATTTATCTTGAGGGTCAGGTATTTCTGCAAGTATTCCTCGATTATATTCAACACTTTTTGCTCCACTTCTTTCAAAAAATCAGTATAATCGATATGGTTTCTTGGACTGTTGAAACGGTAGCTAGCTATTCTGTCTTTGAAAGCACTATGAAGTTTATCGACGCCATTTCCTAAACTGTTATCAATAGGGCGGTTAATTTTTTTTCTGTCAATTAATAACGTATTTTTCTGACCGTTGCATCTATTACTATTAATATGTCGTTTTAAACTGGAAAATGTTGCAAAGTTCTTTCTACAATATTCACAAGTTTTTGAGCCACTCGGAGAATTTTGTTTTCTGTTCATTACAAACATCTCATTCAGCACGGCACATTTATTATTATTAATATGTCGTTTTAAGTTAAAAGATGATGAAAAGCTCTTTCCACAATAATCACAAGTTTTTGAACAATTAATACCACTTGTCGAAGGCACACTATTAAACTTTTGCTTCTTGCTTGGTGGTTCACTTCCAATCTCTCGCACTTTACCATCTTTTACAATGGTGCAGTATTGGCGAATATGTCGAACTAAATTGCTTTTTGTTGAAAAAACTTTCTCGCAGTAACTACACTTCATTGTTGTATAAGAATTTTCACGATACTGATGAATGTGTCTAATCGTCCGCATTATATAGCATCCGGAGAACAGAGTGGAGGTGGTGGAGGGCAATTGCAGTGGGGGAAGGTAATTGAAGTGGCGGAACGTTAGAGGGCGGGGCGTAGGACTGGTAGTGGGGGTTAATTGAAGTGGCGGGGATAGATAGGCGTTAGTTGAATATACTAATAAGCCACACCTCCTCTACAATTGTATTAACAATAGATGAAGTATTTTATTGTATTATTTTTAGAGGACTTTATATTTCTAAACGTATATTAAAAAGAGAGGAAAGAAGATTTTTGTGAAATGGCTTGGACTCCCAAATAGCCATAATACTTGGATCGATAAAACTTCTATAGTATAATATTTTCATGAATTTGTGTAATTTTTTTTTAACTTTAAATGTTTATGAGTAGTATGATGAAATAAATAATAAAAACACAAGTGACGGGTTTTAATCTTATATTCTCTAAAGTAATACATAATATACGTTTAGAAATATAAAGTCCTCTAAAAATAATACAATAAAATACTTCATCTATTGTTAATACAATTGTAGAGGAGGTGTGGCTTATTAGTATATTCAACTAACGCCTATCTATCCCCGCCACTTCAATTAACCCCCACTACCAGTCCTACGCCCCGCCCTCTAACGTTCCGCCACTTCAATTACCTTCCCCCACTGCAATTGCCCTCCACCACCTCCACTCTGTTCTCCGGATGCTATATAATGCGGACGATTAGACACATTCATCAGTATCGTGAAAATTCTTATACAACAATGAAGTGTAGTTACTGCGAGAAAGTTTTTTCAACAAAAAGCAATTTAGTTCGACATATTCGCCAATACTGTACCATTGTAAAAGATGGTAAAGTGCGAGAGATTGGAAGTGAACCACCAAGCAAGAAGCAAAAGTTTAATAGTGTGCCTTCGACAAGTGGTATTAATTGTTCAAAAACTTGTGATTATTGTGGAAAGAGCTTTTCATCATCTTTTAACTTAAAACGACATATTAATAATAATAAATGTGCCGTGCTGAATGAGATGTTTGTAATGAACAGAAAACAAAATTCTCCGAGTGGCTCAAAAACTTGTGAATATTGTAGAAAGAACTTTGCAACATTTTCCAGTTTAAAACGACATATTAATAGTAATAGATGCAACGGTCAGAAAAATACGTTATTAATTGACAGAAAAAAAATTAACCGCCCTATTGATAACAGTTTAGGAAATGGCGTCGATAAACTTCATAGTGCTTTCAAAGACAGAATAGCTAGCTACCGTTTCAACAGTCCAAGAAACCATATCGATTATACTGATTTTTTGAAAGAAGTGGAGCAAAAAGTGTTGAATATAATCGAGGAATACTTGCAGAAATACCTGACCCTCAAGATAAATTTTGAAATATTTGGGCTTTATGAAATACCTGAAAAGGAGTTATCCGATATCAAATCGTTTAATACCAAAAATAAAATAATCACCATTTCTACAGATCTGCATCAGATTTTCGAAGAGTTTGGCGATGAGATGACTACACAGGCCTCTGAATTCCAAGAGAAAGATTCGGGGTGGACGCTGAAACATATAATGTTCCTCGATGTAAACATAAATAAGTTTGCATCAATGTCGGCGTCATCTTATATCAGACTACCCAAAGCCATAGAACAAAAGAGCGCTGTTTTAAATATACAAAACAGGGACAATGCATGCTTTGCTTGGTCAGTAATTGCAGCCATTTCCCCTGTAAAGCATGCTCCAACGATGACATGTTCATATCCACATTATGATACCATGTTAAGTTTTAGAGACATTGAATTTCCTGTCAAATTGAAGGACATTGCGAAGTTTGAAAAAATTAATAACATCTCCGTGAATGTGTTTGGCCTTGAATCAGAATTCAAAGATGGTAATACTATTACTGAAGTTGTGGGACCATTACATTTTACGTCACATCACCAAGCCAAACACGTTAATCTGTTACTTATATCGGATGATGTGGGTAACAATCATTATTGTCTTATACAAAATTTATCAAAATTGGTTTCAAAACAAATATCAAACCACAATAGTCGATTACATATCTGTGATGGGTGTTTGCAGTCGTTTAGAAAAGAAGAACATCTAAAACTGCATGAAGAAAATGACTGCAATCATACCTATACAAAACTACCATCTACTGAAATAAAAATTAATAAATATGGCGAATCAGTACCTGAAAATATTCTTAAGTTTATAAACTTTGAAAGACAATTACCAGTGCCATTTGTGATTTATGCCGATTTCGAAAGTTTACTGAAACCCATCGACCATAATGAACCTTGTGATGATAAGTCATTCACAGTTAAAGTATGTGAACACCAACCCTATTCTTTCGGCTTTTATGTAAAATGTAATTTCGATGATAAGTACTCAAAATTTGTAACATACAGAGGACCTGATGCCGCTGAAGTGTTCATTAAAAGGTTGGATGAAACGGCTCTAAACTTGTATGAGAATCATTTAAAGCATGTGAAAAAGATGTTCCCTCTTTCAGCCCAAGAAGAAGTCGAATATGAAAATGCGGTATGCTGCCATATTTGCACAAAACCCTTCAAGCCTGAGGACAAAAAAGTGCGTGATCACTGCCATTTAACAGGACGCTTCCGCGCGGCTGCACACACTATTTGTAATTTAAACTATAAAGTGCCGAAATTTATACCTGTGTTCTTCCACAATTTGACAAACTATGATAGTCATTTATTCATTAAGAAGTTAGCATCCCAAAAAGAACAAGTTTCCGTAATAGCACAAACCAAGGAGAAATATATTTCGTTCTCAAAGTCAATCATTGTAGAGAAATCTGTGAATCCCAATATACCGCACACATACCTGAGGTTGAAATTTGTGGACTCTTTTCGATTTTTATCAAAGTCCCTCGATAAATTGAGTCAGAGTTTAGTGTCCGATCAATGTGTTGAAACTAGAAAGTATTTTCAAAACGATGAGGAATTCGATTTAATAAGACAAAAGGGTGTTTTTCCTTACAATTATATGAGCTCTTTTGAAAAATTGGAAGAAACCCAGTTACCGTCCAAAGACCTATTTTACAATTACTTAACCAACGAATCTCTTTCTGATAAGGATTATGAACGAGCCAATAAAGTATGGAGTGTCTTTAAATGCAATACATTGGGAGAATACGCAGATATCTACCTGAAATCAGATATATTTTTATTAGCAGATGTGTTTGAAAATTTTAGAAAGGTATGTTTGGAGCACTACAAGTTAGATCCTGCTCATTATTTAACAGCACCTTCTTTGAGCTGGGATGCCATGTTGCGATATACACACATCGAACTGGAACTTCTGACTGATGTGGATACTGTGCACTTCTTTAGAAAAGGTATTCGTGGCGGTGTATCGCAATGTTCAAAGAGAAAGTCTATAGCGAACAACAAATATCTATCAAACTATGACTCCACCAAAGAATCGTCGTACATCGTCTATCTTGATGCTACAAATCTGTACGGAGCAGCTATGAAAGAAATGCTACCGACTAGTGACTTCAGATGGCTTGAGAAAGAAGAAATCAAAAAATTTGATTGTTCTCTGATTGGAAAAGATTCACCCAAAGGATACGTTTTAGAAGTCGACTTGGAATATCCTCTACACTTGCACGATGCCCATAACGAACTGCCGTTTTGCCCAGAGAGTATGATTCCTCCTAAAAGTAAAGCTCCAAAATTAATTCCAAACTTACGAGATAAACATAAATATATCATTCACTACAAAAATCTGAAACAATGTTTGAAATATGGCCTGATATTAAAGAACGTGCATAGGATAATAGAATTCTCTCAGTCCGCCTGGCTTGGATCATATATTGACTTAAATACAACACTTCGTAATTCCGCTCGAAACGAGTTTGAAAAGGACCTATTTAAGCTCATGGTGAATTCAATTTTCGGCAAAACGATGGAAAACGTCGATAAAAGACAAAATATTAAACTCTGTTCGTGCTGGGAAAACAGAAAAGGTACTTTGGGCGCCAGAGCGTTAATAGCCAAGCCGCATTTTAAGTCTTGCTCAGTATTTGATGAAAATCTAGTGGCAGTGCAATTGGAAAAATTAAAAGTTGTTTACGATAAACCACTTTATGCAGGTTTTTCAATTTTAGATATTTCCAAAACCATAATCTACGAATTTTTATATGGTTACATTAAACCCATGTATGGAGATGACGCGACTGTTTTATACACAGACACTGATAGTTTAATTTTAGAAATATTCACAGAAAACGTTTATGATGATATCAAGAAAAACATTCACTTCTTCGACACTTCAAATTATGGTGCATACAACAATCATAACATGCCTAAAACTATATCTGTAGTAGGGAAAATGAAAGATGAGTATGCTGGAAGACCAATAGAATGCTTTTATGGAACTGGTGCGAAAGCCTACTGTGTTAAAGCTGACGACATTACGAAAAAGGCAAAAGGTGTTTCCAAAAGTGTAGTAAAACATCAAATTAATTTTTCTGATTATGTTCAAGTTGTTGAAAATGGCGGATTAATATTCCGTAAAATGTTCATATTTAAATCTGATTTACATACCATTCACACTGAACTCAAAAATAAAGTAGCCCTATCCTCTGCTGATGACAAGAGGTATGTTATACCCGATGATGTATATACTTTGGCTTGGGGGCATCATCGACTTGATGAAGATAATAGTGAAAAGAGGTTGGACATTTTACTAAAATACGCTAGACGTTTGAACATGGAGGAGCTTGAAGCGGGATGGGATAGTGTTGATTTGGATGAGTCTGAATCAGAACGCGATAATTTTGATTTGTAATATATATTCATTAACTGTTTAGACATAAATAAAAAATATGGATCAGAAGAATGCAATTACCTCCCACCATTCTAATTATTACCACACCATAGAGTTGACATACTAATAGAGTTTGAGACACAAAAAACAAAGTTCCCGAACTTATACTTCACGATGCCTACTTGACCTATAATGCATTGGATGGATCAGTTCAAGGTGGATTTTTTGGTGCAAGATAAAATAAAAAGACAATTAGTTAGTATAATGTATTAGACTAGGTAATAAATAGTATGAAAATAGTAATGTGACAGAATAGGTAATAAATAATATAAGAAAATGTAAATCATGTGTTTCAATTCTAAAAAAATAAAAACTAAAATAAACAGCTACACGTTCTCCTCACTTGTCATGTTAAGATGTTAAGTACACAAAAGAAATAAAGAGGTTACTCTGCAGGTACTGAAATAACAATGTAAATGTTCCCTTTCACAAATTCATTGATAAAAATCTCGGTGGATAAGACAGGCAGGTCGTAAATGTATATCTCATAAATCAGCATAGGATAAGACAGATGTCCCTAAAGATAAGACAGGTAAAAATCGACATAAAGATAAGACAGATAGGTCGCAATTGTTTATCAGCATAAGGATAAGGCAGGTAAATAAAGTGGTTAGGTATATAATCATGAATGAATGTTTGTTATCTCATCGTAAAAAAAAATACAAAGTGCAATAAGACAATACAACATAATAGAGAATTATTTAACTGTCTGCATACGAACGGCTAGACGGATGGATTGACCATAATTGCTTTAATCACCATTATTTTTACTGCAATTACCTTTATTTTTACTTAAATTACCTGTAATTGTCCTCTAATTACCACAGTACTTTAATTACCTCCCACCACTATAATTGCCACCCACCACTCTAAATACGATACCACTCCAATTACCCCCCACCACTACAATTACACCACACGACTTTAATTACCACCCACCACTTTAATTGCCCCCCACCACTACAATTACATCACACCACTACAATTACCTCCCACCACTACAATTACATCACATCACCCTAATTACCTCCCACCACTACAATTACATCACGCCACTTTAATTACTTCTTATTAATCTAATTGCCCCCCACCACTACAATTACATCACAACATTCTAATTACCTCCCACCACAATAATTATCCATCATGCAATTACTCTAATTACAGATCATTCCACTAATTGCCCCCCACCACTACAATTACATCAGGCCACTCTAGTTACCCCCCACCACTACAATTACATCATGCCACTTTAATTACTTCTTATTAATCTAATTGCCCCCCACCACCACAATTACATCACAACATTCTAATTACCTCCCACCACAATAATTATCCATCATGCAATTACTCTAATTACAGATCATTCCACTAATTGCCCCCCACCACTACAATTACATCAGGCCACTCTAGTTACCTCCCACCACTACAATTACATCACATCACCCTAATTACCTCCCACCACTACAATTACATCACGCCACTTTAATTACTTCTTATTAATCTAATTGCAACCCACCACCACCACAATTACATCACAACATTCTAATTACCTCCCACCACAATAATTATCCATCATGCAATTACTCTAATTACAGATCATTCCACTAATTGCCCCCCACCACTACAATTACATCAGGCCACTCTAGTTACCCCCCACCACTACAATTACATCACGCCACTTTAATTACTTCTTATTAATCTAATTGCCCCCCACCACCACAATTACATCACAACATTCTAATTACCTCCCACCACAATAATTATCCATCATGCAATTACTCTAATTACAGATCATTCCACTAATTGCCCCCCACCACTACAATTACATCAGGCCACTCTAGTTACCTCCCACCACTACAATTACATCACATCACCCTAATTACCTCCCACCACTACAATTACATCACGCCACTTTAATTACTTCTTATTAATCTAATTGCCCCCCACCACCACAATTACATCACAACATTCTAATTACCTCCCACCACAATAATTATCCATCATGCAATTACTCTAATTACAGATCATTCCACTAATTGCCCCCCACCACTACAATTACATCAGGCCACTCTAGTTACCTCCCACCACTACAATTACATCACATCACCCTAATTACCTCCCACCACTACAATTACATCACGCCACTTTAATTACTTCTTATTAATCTAATTGCCCCCCACCACCACAATTACATCACAACATTCTAATTACCTCCCACCACAATAATTATCCATCATGCAATTACTCTAATTACAGATCATTCCACTAATTGCCCCCCACCACTACAATTACATCAGGCCACTCTAGTTACCCCCCACCACTACAATTACATCACACCATTCTAATTACCTCCCACCACTCTAATTACCCATCATTCCACTAATTACCTCCCACCACTACAATTACATCACACCACTTTAATTACTTCTTACTAATCTAATTGCCCCCCACCACCACAATTACATCACAACATTCTAATTACCTCCCACTACTACAATTACATCACACCACAATTACATCACATCACTCTAATTACCTCCCACCACTACAATTACATCACACCACTTTAATTACTTCTTACTAATCTAATTGCCCCCCACCACCACAATTACATCACATCACTCTAATTACCTCCCACCACTACAATTACATCACGCCACTTTAATTACTTCTTACTAATCTAATTGCCCCCCCACCACTACCACCTTTCATAGGCCCCGCCCTCTAACGCCCCATCCCCTAAGCCCCGCCCCCCTTAATTACCTCCCACCACTCTAATTACATCATATCAGTCTAATTACCTCCCACCACCATACTTACATCCCATCACTCTAATTACTTCTCACTAATCTAATTACCCCCCACCATTCTAATTACCCCCACCACCATATTTACCCCCACCACACTAATTGCCCCCCACCCCTAATCTGATCACTGATCACTGATCACTGCTCCTGCTCCTGAACCGAACCTCTCTCATTCCTCACCTACTAATTTGTCTCAGTTTTTTAAATTATCCACCTTTGCTCACGTTCAGTCCTATGTTCTAGTACTGATTATATTATTTATTTTTTAAGTTGAGAAATAGTGTTTAAAGTTAATGATAAAAAAATATTACGATTTGAAATGTACTTACTATTTTTCAATGTCAATTTCATTCTACCACTTTTTCAAAGCACACATTGACTTCATAAATTTATTACATTTTTTATGAAGTCAAATTTAACCAGAGTATAAAAATATGTTTCACTATTCGAAAGACATTGGGTGTTGAAAATATTTTTTTGTTTATAATTTGTTTCATTTTTTTATACTTTTATTTTTTTTGTTACTAAAATTGTCACTGTCGGCTTTTAAGCATATTGTATTTTTTTGGGACTTAGAAACCTGATATAAAATAAGAAATAAGAGAAAATAACAATTTTAACGTTTTATTTTATTAAAAATAATTATAAATGGTAAAAATGAAACTTATCCTAAACCTAAACTAACATTAAATAAAAAAACTTAAACTAGGGACCTAACCCACACTAAACTACCACTACTCATCTAAGGGTATGTTCTTTACAAAGTCTTTACATTTTCGCAACTCCGTGTGACTACACCGATCTTCGCCTCCAGCAGATCCGCGTCTTGAGCGAATTCGGTGTAGGTGCTGCATCATTTTTGTTTTGCCTAATTTAAGGCTCTGGGCGTACCGGGCGGTGTTGTTCACTAGGAAGCTCCTGGTCTCCTGCTCGTAGCGCTTCTTGCTACGAGCAGTCTTTTCTTTCTGTTTCTGGACATCGCCCCGAATCAGGAGCACCTCGCCTTCGGCCCTCCGGTACGCCTTCGGGTCCGCGCAAATGATGTTGATGATTATGATCCTGGCCTTGCCGGATCCGCCCGCACCGTTGTTGCCACTGCAAAGAAAAAAGCTAATTAGATACCCAATTATTTAACCGAAAAATAAAAAAATGCTGTACCTGGTTGTTCCAGCTCGAACTGATGAAGGACTTCGTCTTCGGCCCTCCGGTACGCCTCCCTCAGGGTCCGCGCAGATGTTGTTGATGCCGCATCCGCCTGCACCGTTATTCCCGTGGTTACCACTGCAAAGAAAAAGCAAATTAGATACCCAATTATTTAACCGAAAAATAAAAAAAATGCTGTACCTGGTTGTTCCAGCTCCATTCCAATGGGCCGTAAATCCGTAAACGACCCCTGCAGTACCTGGATTCCGGATCCGATACTAGACGGGGCCGCCTGATTGTCCAGGTACTTGGCCATTTCCTCCTCGAATGTGACATCCGAAAATGCATGCTCAAAGTTGGCATCTCTCACGGCAGTGGCTACACTTGGAAAATGCGACATGATAGGGAAAAAATAGGACAAAAAAAATTTCGCGAAAGCACGAACTAATTAAAATATCTAACACTTAAAAATAATTAACGCTAGAAATGACTTAATCGACTTTAAAATATTTCGGTGCAGATGCTGCAGCATTTTATTTTTTCAGATTTTCAATCCCTGGGCGTATTTGGCTGTATTGTTGACCAGAAATTCACGGGTCGCCCGCTCGTACCTTTTTTTGCCGCGCGCCATTTTCTCCTCCTGCCTCTGGACATCGCCCCGAATCAGGTTCAGCCATCCATTTAGTTCAAATTGCAGGAGCGCTTCATCTTCGGCACGTCGGTACGCCGCCCTCTCGGTCCGCGTAGACGACGTGGACGGCGTCGGCGATGCAGCATCCTCCCGCAAATTGAAGGCAGATGTTGGCACTCTAAAGAAAAAGCAAATTAGATACCCAATTATTTAACCGAAAAATAAAAAAATGCCGTACCTGATTGTTGTTGCGGTTCCATCCCAATTGGCCTGAGGTCCTTGAATGAGCCCTCCAATATCTCAATGCCGGACCCAATGCTCGGGGCCGACTGTTGGTTAAGATACCTCACCATTTCTTCTTCAAATGTCACGTCAAAGAATGCATCCTCTCTGACGGCAGCGGTAGCGGTACTTTGGTAGTGCGACATGTCAACAGCAACAATTAACAAATACGCGGTAACACGGAAAAAAAGATTAAGGAAATTAACTAAAATTACACTTAAAAAATAATTAACACTAAAACTTAAACTCGAAATATCAACTGAAATTAAACCGAAAACTAGAATAAATGGTAATACAACAAACTAAAAGAAAACTAAATAAAATTATATGTAGAAAACTAAGTAAAAATTGTAAATGTATGGACGATAAGAGCTGTAGATACAGAATGAACTGTAATGCTCGTCAAACATTAAGTAATGTGCAGTCCCCCCTCGTACCAGTTGCAGCGGGGAGATTGAATCGCACTAAGTGCGAGTGAAATAAACTGCATTATATGAAGTTGATTAAACTGCATTTAATGAATGTCAGCGAGGTTAGTCACCTATATGGCGTGATCGTACATTTTCCGGTGTTATATTACGTTGCACGTATACCGACTTGTGATTTAACATAATGTTCAAGTTATGGCAAATAATTTAAAAAAATATATTATCCACTCTAACAAATATCACATTTTACGTTCTAAGACAATGTTTTTTGGTAATTTCACCGTTAGTGTGTGACGCTCTTTTTCTCGTACTATGCGAGAACTAAGGCTGTCACTTTGACACTCGAGCTTTATTCAGTACTCGGGCGCCAGATCAAGTTTTAATGTGATTGAACAACACTACCCACAAGTCGAATGAGCGAGACTAAGCAGCTCAGTGAAGAAATCAGTTAATTCCAGTGGGTCAATAGGGGAAAATAGACTTTCACAAACACAACAGTAAAACGCAGAAGTTCCAATAATATTTAAGCATATATTACAGTAGAGCTGTGGTTACAGTCCTAAATAAACAGAAAAATCACAATTAACACAAATTCATGTACAGATATATATATATAAGCAATAACAGTAGAGGGAGAGTAGCAAGCAATGAAACAATATTAGCGGCAAAAGCGTGTAAGCGGTGAATTTAGCGAGTTTATAAAATAAAACGGTTGTTAAGCAGACAGTCAGTATACGGATACCAGAAAATGCGAAGCAAGCAGAATTATTCCTAGTAATAAAACAGTTTATAAAACAGACCGAAAATTTGGCTAGTGCTTATTAACAGTACCGGAGGTTAAGTATCGGCAGAGTGAGCAAATTTCCCTGTCATGAACTCAAACAAAAAGCTTAACAAAACAAAAGCTTAATTAAAACTATCCTTTTACTAAGGTTTAGTTCGGAGCAAACAATAATGTGACTAAAGAAAAAAGGTGAGAGAACCCTGTAGGGAAGCCAGTCCTAAAATACAGGGGGAAAATGGGAACTTGTAGGGACGCAAATCCGAGTACAAGTAATAAAGGATCAGCCAGACGCAGGTCATAAGGCAGGCAAGTAGGAACTTGTAGGGACGCAAATCCGAGTACAAGTAAGGGTAAAAAGGTAGTCACAAGGTGAAAATATTAAAGTGAAAATATTCAAATAATTAAATATGAATTGAAACCGAATGATAGGTAACAGACTTCTGGATGCACAGTATAAAATTTTCAATCAGAAAATAAACAGTGAAATTTAATAAGCTAAGTGTCAAAACGGCAATCACTAAATATGAAATAAATAGTAGCGTATTTAAGCAGCGTAAAAATTTCAATCAGAATATAAGCAATAAAATCCCGGTGACAAAGTTAAAAATTATCAGTCAGTAAATATGAAATAAATACCAAAAATATTCAAACAGGATAAAAATTTCAATCAGAATAAATACGGAATAATAAATGCACTAGCCAAATATATATATAATAATAATAATAATAATAATAACATGTCTTTATTGTTTTCTTATAAATTACACATAAAAACAAAATTTGAAGAAGAAGGGTGGCGATATTCACGTTAGTGCTCTTCCATATAACCACCCTTGTTAGTAAATTAACTAGAGTACAATGTAGCACAATACAGGCGGCGAAGAAACATTATATATGTGCTCAAATATCACGCTTATTCATGATAAAATCTGTGATCTGTTTTCTGAATGCAGATATATTGGTAAGAGACTTTATATTCTGGGGAATAGAGTTATATAATTTTGCGGCGGAGAAAGAAAAGGAACGTTGAAACAGGGCAGAGTTATGCTTAGGAACAGTAAATTGGGTACAGTAACGCGTAGAACGCTGATGAGTGTCAGTGCCTTTTTTTAATTTAGCAACTAAGTAGCTAGGTGTCATATATTTGATCATTTTAAAAATTAAACACGCCATATGGCAGTCAAAACGCTCAGAAAGGTTTAACCATTTGGACTGACGGAAATGATAAGTAATATGATCAAATTTACGCAAGTTATATGAAAATCTGATACAAGCATTTTGTATCCTCTGGAGGCATACTTTATCACGATTTAAGATAGCTGGCCAGTACAGGGTGTCACAATAAGAAATAGACGTTAAAATTAACGAATCGGTTAATTTCAACTTCACTTCTGTACTAAGAATGTCTTTGTGCATATAGAGAAGTTTCAGTTTACAAAAAGAATTTCGTATCAAAGTGCTGACATGTTTTCCAAATCTTAAATCCGTGTCAAACCAAACACCAAGGTTCTTACAAAAGTCAACTGGCATCAAATTTCGGTTGTTTAAAACTATTTTAAAATCGGGATGACTGACAATTTTAGTTTTATGTTTGCCAAACACCAGTAATTCCGTTTTAGCATCATTTAATATCAAGCCATGGTCAGCTGAAAACCTAGATATCCTGTCCAAGTCAAAATTAATATTCGCTACAGCGGCGTGTAAGTCAGATAATGTGAAAGAAAAGTATAACTGAGTATCATCTGCATACTGATGGGATGAACAGAATTGGAGGCGCTTGTTAAGATCTGCTGTATAAATAGAAAAAAGTAACGGCCCAAGTACACTACCCTGTGGCACACCCTTTCTAATGTTGACTATGTCAGAAATATCGTTATTTAATACTACTTTTTGACGACGATTACTAAGATAGCTATTAAAGAAAGAAATTGCCGTAACACCGAAACCATAGTATTTTAATTTCGCACACAGGGTAGCGTGATCTAAAGTGTCAAAAGCTTTACTATAATCGAGCAGTATCAAGCAACAGTTATTATTATTATCACAAGATGTAAATATGTCGTCCGATACTTTTAATAAAGCTGTGGCCGTGCTATGACGGGAACGAAACCCAGACTGCGACACTGGTAAAATCGAGTTATAAATATTCGTTAACTTGCTCATACACCACCTTTTCTAAAACTTTTGATAAGACTGGTAACAAACTAATAGGTCGAAAATCGCTAATACACACGGGACTGTTTTTTTTAGCTACAGAAATGACATTAGCTTCTTTCCAAACCGAAGGAAAGGTTCCCTCTAATAGACATTTATTTATAATATAAGTTATATATTTACTTAAATAAGGAATTGTGTATAAAATTAATTTAACATTAATACCATCAGACCCCATGGCATTAGATTTAAGTTCACTTAATATTTTCTCAAATTTTACGCAAGAAATTTCATGAAATATAAGAGGACCACCTTCACGCAAATACTGGGAATTTTCATAACAAGCAATAACATCATGATGGGCATCATCGGCCTGGAGGTTAGTGCGAGAAAAATAATTGTTAAACTCATTTGCATTAGCAATTGTAGAAGCAGAAGTGTCAGTGTCGGGCTTAATATTCAACCACTTTCCAGAATTCTTTAGGGTCACTTTTGAACTTTTGTGACAAATAAGCCTTTTTTTCAGCCTTGACTGCTTTGTTGACAAAATTACGTCGTTCCTTATACTCGCGCCATGACTCATCAGATTTGGTCCTCTTATATTCCTGAAAAGCCCTATCCCTAAGTTTCATCATCAATTTAAGATTTTCAGTCAACCATGGGAGGCTTCGAAATTCTCGCCGTTTTAAAAGGGGCATGCACGTTAAAAATATTAAGAATATTAGTGTTAAAGAAATCGACCATATGATCTACGTGATTAAGAGTGTATAATATAATCCCAATTAATAAGCATTAAGTCTCTCATAAATAAATTATAATTAAATAAAGAAAAATCTCTGTACGTGCGAATTAAAGCTCGTTGCCTGTTTTTAATAATTCTCAATTTACAACTTACCAGACAGTGATCAGATATACCTTCCATGTTAATAACCTCTGCACTATGTGGTAAGTCAGGATCAGAAGAAACTAAGTTTTCTTACTCTTTACAATCGCAGCGGTGGACCCTGGGCAGCTGGTAGACGTCTGATTGCTTCGAGAATTGGAACAAACTCTGATTTTACAGGAGTTTTCGGTCAGTTTTATAGCCAGGTTCCCACGCGGGGTAACGCGACGAGTCCCACGTGCTCTAGTATCGCGCATGGCCCACTGTATTGAATACAAGCCAGCGAGGACGGCTATATCAATTTATTAAACTACCGGTAAATTATTATTACGCGCGTTGGTTAGTATAAATAAAGTATTTTGACTTTTGTAATGTATGAAATCGGTTTCAAATATTTATTCTAACCAACTACGAAAAAGAAACGGATTTAATCGGCCACAGATAACTAATTATTGAATTAATTGCTTCAAACAATAAACAATAATTCCGTTTACAAATATTTGCTGCTTTAAATAAATACTCAGGTATTCAAATAGTGAATATTTTCGGATAATATACAGTAAGTCGCTTAAGGCGGTACAGAAAACAAGAAACATAATTATATAGAGTACAGTTAAAGTTAAATCTTATGCAGATTTCCGTAACGAAAAACGCTTCGTTACAAGTGCCGAATTCCATGACCCTCTAGAATTTTTTAGGTTAAAAATCGATTACATACAATGTCTCATTGCGCCTGTACAGAACCAGATCAGATTTTTAAAAAACATTCTTGTAAATACAAGAACTTTAGTTACTAAAATTTTTATTTCAAATTTTATATGTGTAAAAAATAATGTGGTAGAATATTTCTTGTTAAAATGGGACATTATTAACAATACATATTAATTACTATAAGCATAGCAAGTGTTGTATTTTTAATATATTTAATTTAGGCATAATATTTAGACTAAATTATTATACGAGGTGAATTTTTCAAATAGTCTCTATAAATGTAGGAATATTATGCGCCCCCAACTAAGCTGGTCGAGCTGAAAAATTTTTGGAAAATGTGACCTTGAAAGCATTTTTGGGTGTCAAATTACAGCCAAAATATGACTTTAAAACGCTGTTTGGGTGTCAAATTATAGCCAAAATAATTTTTTTAGTAATTCGACCTTGACCGAAATTTTGGGTATAAGAATACCGCCGAAACCAAATTTGACTTTGACCTTGTCTGCCAAAATACTCTCAAAATTAAATATATTCGTAAATATTTGACCTTATCTTCATTTTCGGCTGTCACAATCTGCAGAAACCAAATTTTTGTGTGAATATTTAACCTCGCATTCATTTTTGGGTGCGAAAATACTGCCTAAGCGAAGTTTCTGTTTAAAGCTTTGAACATTACTACATTTTAGGGTGCCAAAATACTCCCGAAATTAAATTTGTTCGTAAATATTTGACCTTGTCTTCATTTTCGGCTGTCAGAATATGCTGAAACCAAATTTTTGTGTGAATATTTAACCTCGTATTCATTTTTGGGTGCGAAAATACTGCCTAAACGAAGTTTCTGTTTAAAGCTTTGACCATGACTACATTTTAGGGTGCCAAAATACTCCCGAAATTAAATTTGTTCGTAAATATTTGACATTGTCTTCATTTTCGACTGTCAGAATCTGCTGAAACCAAATTTTTGTCTAAAATTTTGAACTTGTCTGCATTTTCTTTCCGGTGATCGAATTACTACCGCAACGACATTTTTTTGTCTAAAAATTGATTTTATTTGCATTTTTCTAGAAGATCAACTTACCACCTAGTTAATTAAGTGGTGGGAGAGGGGGAGGTATATAAAAATGAATATGAAATCGATTAACGCATTAATATCAGACTTTTCCTTAAATACAGTTATTTGGTGTCGAATATAGTTCCTTGTAAAAACTATAATTTACAATGCAGTGCCCCCAGTGTGAAAAACAGTTTTTATCAAAAAGCAGTTTGTCACGTCATCGTCGTGAAAGCTGTGCCTATAGAGAAATAGGTGCACATAGTGCCCCGAAAAAAATCAAACTAAGCAATTGCAATAACGAATTTGAAAATCTACCCGGACCTTCTGGCATGCAGAATCATACAAAATCTCAAATTATTATTCGTTGCCCGCAATGCTATGAAAAAATGCCTAAAAATAAATTAATGGGACATTTGAAAAGTTTTTCTCATAAGAAAGTCATCAATATTGTGGAAGATGGAGTAGAAAAACTTCAGAGCTTCAAGAGCCGAATTTCGAGTTACCGTTTTTCCACAAAAAAGCAGTACACAGATATCTCTCAGTTTTTGGAAGAAGTAAAAGTGAAAGTCATCTCAGTTATTGAGAAGTATATTAAAATATTCTTCAGCATAAAAATTAATATGGAATTATTTGGACTTTATGTTATTGAGGAGAAAGAATTGTCAGATATTAAATCATTTAACACTAAAAATAAAATTGTGACACATTCACTGGATTTATCAAACTTGTATAACGAGTTCAAAGAAGAGATCATAGAGAAAGCATCAACTTTTCAGGAGCGAGACTCAGGTATGTTTAAAAAAATTGTATTAATCACTCTGAAGCACGTTAGTTTTCTCGAAGTCAACTTGAACAAATTCAACCCGTTATTCGCATCATCATACATCAAGTTACCTAAATCTATTGAAAATAAGAGAGCTGTTTTGAATATTCAAAATAATGATAACAAGTGTTTTGCTTATGCTATCAACGCTGCAATCTTCCCAGCGGATGGACCTCCTCATGAAGTGGCATCATATCCTCATTACTCAACATTGCTCAATTTTGAAGGTATTGATTTTCCTGTCAAATTACATGATATTCAGAAATTTGAAATTTTAAATAATATATCTATAAATGTATTTGGGATAAATAATCAATACGAAAATGGTAAAATGGTTAGCGATATTGTGGGCCCCCTACATTTCACAAATAAAAAACAAAATACACACGTAAACTTATTGCTCGTTACTGATATTGACGGTAATAGTCATTACACACTTATTAAAGACTTGTCACGATTAGTCTCTAGCCAGGGATCTAAGCATTACGGTAGAAATTATATTTGCGACGGTTGCCTCTTGTTTTTTAATTCTCCTGAGAAATTGCATGCTCATGAAAGAAATGACTGTAATCATTTATGTACTATACTACCAGACCCAGAACCTAAAATCAATAAATGTGGGAAACTAATTGCAGGAGATATCTTGAAATTTGTTAATGTCGAGAAACAATTACCGGTTCCTTTCGTGATATACGCAGATTTTGAAAGTTTGTTAAAACCAATTCATTACAGTGAACCATCTGACAGTAAATATTTCTCCGTTAAAACTTATCAACACGAGCCATATTCATTTTGCTTCTACTTAAAGTGTAATTTTGATCATAATCTTTCCAAACTTGAATATTATCGAGGTATTGATGTTGTGAAAGTTTTCGTTAAAGACTTGTCTTACAATTATATCAGAATCACTTAAAAAATATAGTTGAAATGAAACCATTATCTCAGAATCAACAAGATATTTTCAATAATAGCCAAATTTGCCATATATGTGATAAACCTTTTGAGGATGGTGATGAAAAGGTCCGCGATCACTGTCATCTTACTGGCAATTTTCGTGGACCTGCACATTCGCATTGTAATTTGAATTTTAAGATACCTAAATTTATACCAGTATTCTTTCATAATTTAATTAATTACGACTCCCATTTATTTATTAAAAAATTAGCTTTAAAGCAAGAAAGTATACAAGTTCTTGCGCAAAATAAAGAAAAATATATTACATTTTCCAAACAAATTCTTGTAGATCAAATCAATGATAGAAAACCGAAAAAAGTTTTCATAAAATTAAGATTTGTCGATTCTTTTCGCTTTTTACCAGCTTCCTTGGATAAACTAAGCCAAACGCTAGAAACACATCAATGCCTCGAAATAAGAAAATTTTATACCGATGACCTGCAATTCAATTTATTAAGACGTAAAGGTGTCTTTCCATATTCTTACGTAGATTCACTGGAAAAATTGGATGGTACCGAATTGCCATCAAAGGACGAGTTTTTTAATATCTTGAGTGGCGAATCAATTTCTCAGGAAGATTATGATCGGGCTTGTAATATCTGAAATACATTTCATTGTCAAACTCTCGGCGAATATTCGGACATTTATTTAATATCAGATGTGTTGCTTCTTGCCGACGTTTTTGATAATTTTCGACAGATATGTCTACGGACATACAAATTAGATCCTGCACAATATTTAACAGCGCCATCATTGAGCTGGGATGCTATGTTGCGAAAAACTGGTATCGGACTTGAGCTTCTAACTGATATTTGATATGCTTCACTTCTTTAAGAAAGGAATACGCGGTGGTGTTAGCCAATGTAGTAACAGAAAAGCTGTCGCTAATAATTGATTAATTTCCAATTATGATCCATCAAAATCAACGTCATATATATTATATGTAGATTCTACCAACTTATGCAGAAGCTCAATGAATGAGTCAGAATTTGCCAACGGGCGATTTTAGATGGTCGAAAGGCTATGAAATTGAAAACTTTGATTGCACTAATCTCGTTAATAATTCTCCAAAAAGTTATATACTGGTAGAGTGGAGTAGATTTAGAATACCCACTGTGCATCACAAAAACGTAAAGTCTGTGTTATAAAGGAGCCTGTTGAAACGTGGAAGAAAAAAAACAAAAAGCTCATACTTACTTCGAACTGTTGCTCCTCCAGCACAATAATAAAAAGTCACTTATTATGGATGATAATACTAGTACAAAAAAAATATCACCAATCATCGTAAGCGAGGGAATAAATGATATTTAGAAAACGCTACAAATTAAACTTTCGGTAATTAATTTATACGCATGATATACTTGTTCGATAAAAAAAGGCGTTGCAGGATATTTTATTCATTGCATGGAAAAATATTCAATTTTCGGTAAAAATATAAACTGCTCGACAAAAATAACATTTATCTGGTATAAGTATAACATTTTGAATAGAAAGAATAAACGCTCGATAAAAATAACAGATGCTCGATAAAAACAAACAATGCATAATAATAATATATCAGACCTTGAATAAAATGGTTAAATGCACATAAAAAGTACTAATATTCAACAAAAATAAAATATGTTCGGTAAATCGAGCAAATGCAAGATGAAAAGAATAATCGCCCAATAAAACAATTAGATTTGCAATAAGAATAATAAACACATAACAGAAATAGTAGACGCTCGATGAAAATAATGATTGTTAGATAAAAAATAACAGGTGAGCAATAAAAAAATGTAAATAGTCAATACATTTAAACAATTGTTGATAATTAATAAATGCACGATAAACAATAATTTTTAATAGTAATATATATATATATATATAAAAATATATAAAAAGTAGTATATCATAACAAATCTATAAAAAATAAAACAGAACTTTGAATTTTTTTAAATCAAAATAAAACTTTTATTCTAAACGTAAATATTAAAATAAATTAGGAATCCTTGTGTTGCTTCTGTGGATATGACTATTAACAGATGAAGATGTGAATTTCCTTAAAAAAATCTGACAGTAATTTTTTTGAAATGTAAGTAGATATAAAATAAATCTCACCTTTCACTTATTGTATTAATAATGCCTTCTTTGATTTAGCAGGGCGCCCTCTGCGCCGCTTCATACCCAGTGGAAGGGCTTTGGCTTCTGGCGGTGGAATGGCAGTTTTCATTCGTATGGCAATTCCAACAATGTGCTTGCAAAGGCAGTTTTCATTCGTATGGCAATTCCAACAATGTGCTTGCAAATTCTTTTTTTAAAATATTGTGGACAATCACAATTTCCATCAATCCATTTCTCTTTGTTGTTTGGTAAAATGGTACTCCAAATATTAAACATTACTACTTTATATTCATCAAAGGAGTCAAAGTCCATTTCTTTATTTTTCGTCAGGTCACTTTCGGTGAATTCATGTTTGTCTTGCGATGGACTGAAATATATACAGCTATCAGAAGTTCCTTCAGTTGTAATTTGTTTGTTTTTTTTAGCCCATTGATATGCTTTTGTCCATAACTCAAGATCTAAGTTCGGTAGTATGCAAACTGTTTTTATTTTTGCAATGTAATTATTAGACCAAGTTTCAATATACTGCATCAACATGACTGAAAACTGTCCTATGGGAAATCGTTCTCTCAAAGTGTTTTCATCTTTAATGACACGATTAAATGCTTCCAGAGCATTATTGGTGCTAGGCACAGTTTTCGAAATACCCTCAAACCAATTTCGGTTGCAATCAAGCCACTCTTTTTTAAAATATGTAATAAATTCCTTTTGTTTCTGCCACTTTTTAATAAAAAAATTTGACGCTTGCTGAAAAACGGCTTCATTTTTACTTAGTTGAAGAACATCTATGTCACTAATGATTTTCTTCACGTCTGATTTAGGGTGTACAAGCTGCTCTGCCTTTCGCTGCACATTTTTTTTCATGTGCGCCCAACACATTATAATTACTGATTCTTTTCCAAAAACTTGCTTAAAAGTATTCTGAATGGCATTAGAGGCATCACAAATTATCATTGTAGGGCGTATTTCTTCACCAAAAATTTTTTCGATACCTAATTTTAAGGTTTTAAACAAAAAAATAAAGTCCTCGGTTTGTTCGTTTGAACAAATACCTAATCCAAATGGATGAAACTGCCTAGTTACATCTGTTGTTCCCACTACTAATACAGGAAAACCTTGCCAAGTCGCATCAGCATGAATATGCTTTACGTTAATCGCTAACTTTAATAGAACTTTTGAAGAAACAAAAACACGAAAACATGACGGATCGTCATAATTTGTTTCATATGATACAACAAACCCCTTATTTTCATCTTCAGGGATGGCAGAATTGTCGATAAAAAACTTTTCTAATTCACCAAGACTTATTGAGTGTGGGCCAAATTTTTGTTTTCTTAAAACTGCCAAATAATTTTTCAAGTTTACCATATTCGGTATTTCTAATTTTTTTTGTCTAGAATTTCCATTATCCTTTTGGGTTTTATTTTGGTATCAGCATCACACAAACTCTTTATTTCATTCTTTACTCCATCACTAATTTTACTTTTAGATTTTGTGGGAATTTTGTCACAAGTATGGGCAAGCTGTGAACGATATATAATTATCTCCGTAGTATGGGACGGAAAACTCAAGTAAACTCCAGCTTGGCATTGTTCACCTCTATATTTCACTTTATTACAACGGTAAATATTATTTACCGTGCCATCTTTGTCAACGTTCTTATGATAGAAACTCCATATTCCTTCAGACTCGACAGCTTGCTGAGCCGATTCCTTATTTTCAAACACCTTTTCCTTCTGCCACTGCTTGTCGATTTTTTTCCTACGCTTTTGAACAGACGGTGCTGTATCTAACTCTTCTTCCGAACTACTTACATACCCCGGTATTGTTTGCAATCTTTGTCGTTTTTCACTACTCACAGAACTTCCCGCACTAGCTTCAAACTCCATTGTTATTATGACTTTCTTTACACTGTATAGAAGTTAATTTCAAAAGCCGGTACAAGTAAGTAATACATGGAGCTGATCGAGCGAACAATTAATTTGTTCTGGTTCTGAGGTTATGTTTACACAGCATGTAATAGCCGGCTCACGTGGAGTATCGAAGCAACAACAGCGGATATATAAAGTAAAAATAGTGGGCAGTAATATCTTATGTTGCACTTTTCTAAAGCTACCATGCAGCATGTGATAATATATCGTGCAAAGTTTATCTAGCATTTAATATTATACCCTGCAGACTCTAATTAAATTTATCGAGCAATTATTCTTTCTAACATGCAAAAGTGATTTGAATATCGATCAGTGGTATTGTGCATTTGTATTATTTTATCTTACATTTTGAATTTTTTATTATACAAATCAGCTTTAAATATCGAACGCTTTATTCCTACCCTTTAGAAAAGCATTCCTGGCAATATTATGGATGATAACAATACTAGCACAAAAAGTATATTACCAATAACTGTAACATTAACATTATAGCTGATAATAATACTAGTAGAAAAAGTTTATCACCAATAACTGTAAGTGATGGAATAAGTGAAATTCATAACAGCATTCCAGGTTGTTCTGAAGACTTTGATGAATATTTCAGTCAAATTTCTAACACCAAACAAAAACGTATATATGTATTTGATAATAATCATCTTTGTAAGGATGAAAGCTATTATTCCATGTTTCCTGGAATATCAAAATATACTGTAAGCATATATATATATATATATATATATATATATATATATATATATATTGCTGATCTCATAAAAGAAATCACTAGCTCCGACTTCCTTAAATTGACGCCCTATCAAAGAGACACCGAGCAAATTAGCGGAGTAAATAATAGGTAAAATTTTATCGGTTTTTTTTGTGAGCTTAGAACAAGATCAGACCCAATGGGTATTGTCAACAACATCATTATACACATGGAAACTCAAAATACGACATTTTTTAGTGTTAACTATTCTTTTTATTTAATGAAAATCATAAAATTTTTACTTTTTTAAGTCATGCTTTTTTGCATATCTACTCGCGTATTTCAAACACTAATTATGCTATCGACGTAAATTTTTTTTGTTTTAAAGCAAATTCTTAAGCACTTCTTTCGAGGTATACTATTCATGGTATTTTTTTTGTTAATATGCTAAAATTGCCGACGACCTTGGCAGTTTAGAAACCTTTTAATACCCATCCAAACTTTGCGGGATTTTCATATACAGGTTCCGGTAAATGACTGGAATACCAAATTTTTAATTGATAAATACACCTAAAAAAAATATATTAATAACCTCTTTCTTAAGTGACAAAATACGAAATATACCTTTTTAGGGGCAGCCTGAAAGCATCCACTGTCGGTGGAAGTTCACAAGCTTGAGGTTGTTGTTAAAAGAAATCTTAATTCATTTAAGTTTTTAATGGTTCTATCCTTATTTTTATACAGCAAAAAAATATATTTGCTGGCAAGTTCCATAGCTTCATCTTCAGATAATATTGGAAGCCTTTCTAGTTCTGAAAGACTCGATATTTTTTTGTAACGTGTCAAAAGCAGTTTTTTTACCTATTTTATGTACTCGTAGTATCACAACCACTTAAGCAATGGATGGCCAAGAGGTTTTTGCTTATTAGAGGGCCAAGTTTCTTAACTATATCGTGGATGGCAATGAAGTTTCAATTTTTTATGTGCCCCAGCTCCATAAACAAAACACATTTTTCCAGTTCAGGAGTGAGACTTTAGAATTGTAGAAGTAATAGTAATACATCAGTGTCCACCGATTTTACCAAAATGGAGTTGCTATTTGTTGTGAAGAACGTGAAGAATGATCCGAGTATCTGCTTCCTCTTGGCTGCTGTTTAGTGACAACAAGTTTTCGAGATCTCTATTGTAGGTAATTTGAAATGCTTGTTTTGGATCCTCCAGCTACTACTAGTCTACTACAGTTTCATGATCATTTAATAAACTGGAACTATTTTGAAGCAAGTAGTCGGTTAAAAAAACTAATAGCGATCTTTTGTTCGAGGACGACTTAAGAAATTCATTAAAATTAGGAAATTTTCGCGTACCAGTCACTTTAAAATCAACAACATTAGAGTCACCACGTTTGCATCTCTCTACATTCTTAAGTGATCGAGTGGTGTATGTATCAAAAACCACTATAATGCTTTTTGCACTATATTTTCTTCCATTGCTTAAAATTTTTGTTAATAGCAGATGTCCCAAATCGTTAAAAGTTGAAAACGTAGATGACTTCAACTCTTGAGTTAGTACCATGCCATCAATAATATATGAATCTATTGGTGGGCAGACTAATAAAGGGCTAGAAAATGATTCTAACTTTTTTGAAAGTTCAGATTTTGTTGTTTTACGCATTGAACCATCTTCGTGAAACAAGGAAGCCGGAACAGACGAAAGTTCGTAAGCCAAAATGTTTGATAAATCCATTTCTTGGAAACGTGCGGCACATATAATTCTCTGAAACATAAACTCGGAGCCAATAAATGATTTCTATGAGGCGGTTTTGGGCTTTGCCTTTGTATCTTTGAATGTTAGAACTTTATCTCTTTTCATTGGTTTCCAAAAACTAGTTTCAGGAGACCTCTGCAATAACTTTTTAACCATTACTGTGGCTGTTTTAAAAAAACTACTTAAACTTTTCTCCACTTCTTCACTTGCAACTTTTCCTGTGCATATACTTATTAACTGTTTTGTTGGTAATATATTCAAATCAAATGGGTTGCATCATTCTTTCTCTAAACTGTTAACCATTTTAAAGATGTCATTTTCATTTCTTAGGGCATTGGAATTATCTGCAAAGGGTGTTGGTTTGTTTACTCTTGAAGTTACATCTAAAAAAAATATATTACTACAAGTTTACTAAAAATGATAATTAATGAATACCCAAAAAATGTTAACAGTGTACCGGGTTTTTGAGAAAATTCTATTACTCCAGAAATACTTTTACAATCTTTGTTGATTGACTGTTCTAATGCCATATCTGAGGCTACACAGTTAAACTTCTTTTCACTGGTTTTATTCACAATAAAATTTCCTTTAACTAAAAATTCATACATGTCTGGACAATTGGTTTTTAGATTCTCCATGTCAGATAAATATATTGGTATCCATTTCAAATATAAATTACGACCAGCAGCTACAAGTACAAGATATGGTAATGTATCATATACTGCACACAGATGAGACTCAAAATCGCTATTTCTTTCCGATTGTATTAATCTCCAATGATCAGCACTGATAATGAAAGAATACCAATATTTAAATGTTAACGAAGTAGTAGAGCCCTCTGCAATAAATTCCTTAATTTTTTCCTGCATGGGGTCAAGTTTCTTTAGAAACGTTTTAAGATCTGGTTTATTAAAGGAAAAGTTTTTAAAATTAAGTAAAATATTTTTTATATCATTATCCAAGGTAGGTTGTATTTCTGGATCATCGCACCACTCAAATAAAGACTTGTATGTATGCATCTGCAGCTAAAGTTATGCCACGAATTGCTCTTGAATACTGCTTACCATCCAATATCATTTTACATGAATTTTCGGTATAAACGTCCGTTTCGGTAAAAATTGAAGCAAGGCTTCCGTCACCAAAAATATATCCAATACTTGCAATAAATGACATGTTTAAATGCATTCCACCAAGCATCAGGGTGACTTTATCTTTTAGTTTTGGAGGGTCGTTCCACAAAATTTCTCTAGCTTTGGAGTAAATGGCTAAATCGGCCGTTATAACTATGTGAGATTGATTTAGTTCAGTTGCTAACTCAACTAAGCGCACCATAGATGTGTATATTGTATCAAATTCTGTTGCCGGATTGTTTAAAAATGGCATATGAAGGGTACAGGGGAAAACCAGCTGAGTCACAAATAATGGTAATCGAGATATAGGCCTTTTTAGATTAAGTTTCATTATAACTTTGTTTTAAATTAGCCTTGTAAACTGGCAACTTGACAACATTAAACTTTATCATGTTTTTTTATTATTGTATAGATATCAAATCCATAGGGGAACGGATGGTCACATGATTCAAGGTGACATATTGGATTAACGCGACTTAGCCTGCTTTTCCCCTGTTTTAAAGAAAAGTTTAGTATGTGATAATATATTGTATTCATCGAACAGTAACAAAATTAGAATGCATTTCTTAGTAAAAGTAAAAAAAAATAACACTTAATCGTGTGGTATATTACTTAGATATTTTTGAGCAACTGGACCACAAAATTGTGTTGAACATTGTACATTATTATATTTTTCTGCTGATATGTTCATCAGTCCTAAAAAAAAAAATCATCATAAAACATAATAATAATTTAGAGAGTGCATATTACCATCAAAAGACATTTCGGGAAGAATGAATTCGTTTTCATTCAAGTTGCCTCTTCTCAGATAATCAGTTTTGTCATTTATAGCCGTTGTCGCCCAACATGCATTGTAGAAGTTTCTGTATCGAATTATCCTTGAATGTTCCTTCATTATTTCAAATTCCTTGATTTGACGTATTGGGAATGGGCATTTCTTTATGTATAATGGGGTGAGGTGATTGGTCCACTGGCGAAAAATACTTTGGTTTTGTGTGCCAATTTTGTCACAATAAAGGGATATGGTTTAACTCTAGAAGACTTCACCAAATCACATAACTCATCAGTATCTGATTTTGTGCTTTATGATTCCCATATTTTTATTTGTTTCCATGTAAGAATGCCCCCTAACTGGAAAAGTCACTTTTACATAATCCAAACGTTTCTGTTTATGAACGACATGATGCAAAAAGCGGAATAGTGTAGTTTTTATTTTGGAAGCCACAGGAGTCACAAAAAATGTCCAAACTACGAACCTGCGGGTCCAAGTGGTTATAAAGGAAATCGTTCAGCAGCGAGGTAACACCGTCACTTCCTTCTTGCCTATATTTTTTGGATAGATGTAAAAGACACTGTGTGATGTTGAGAGTATGTGTATGTTGAATTTGAGTGGCGAAACACACATAGTAATAAAAATAAATAGGTAGGCCTACCTAATCCTAATATAACCTACAAACCTGTTTGTATAGATGTTAATTTTTGCTTTTTCTTTGTCCCTCTTTGATTGCAAATAAGGCACATTTCACTTATTTTAAACGATTCCATGTTACTCCTAGCTTTTGAAGGGCCGGGAATGTTTTTGTTTCCGTCTGAGCTATTACTAATTTGACAAACCATCTCAATATTGTGTTTGCTGGTGTAAACCTTTCTGCAGTCTTTATGATATTTTACTTTAATTTTTCCGTTCAAAATATCATCCTTGATCGCCAAAATTTTCAGTCCAAAATCATCTTTTCTCATTTCCGCAGCCATGCCTCTAAACCTTGCTTCCAAGGTTTATGCACAACAACTTTATCTTTATCCTCCACAATTACACCACATAAACTGGTCCATCTTAGATATTTTAAAGCAGTAAAAAACACACAATTCACAATAAAATTATGGTCATATACGTACAGTGTTAACGTAAAGACCATTTCGTTCGTGCATGTTATAACACGTCATGCACTAATATGATCACCGGCCGGCCGCGCCATATTAGCGGACGAACTGAATTTTTAAATTCCGCGTGCTATAAATAATCATACCGCCTAAACTATAAAAGTCAAAATAACAGTTATGCTACCAAAAACTTTTTTGATTCTTTACAGCATGTTTCTCGATTGGTGAAAATTTACCTGCGCAATTTCTGAACTTCCAAATGTAATCTACGTTTGGAGCAAATTTAAAACAAAAATGCCAACCCTGTGTTGTTTAGAAATGAGCATCGAAGTATGTGTCATAAAAAAAATCATGTCGATAGCTCAATTAGATACCCTAGATATTAGAGTAGATATATAAAAAAGCATAATTTTTAGAAAGATGTTTTCACACTTTTTTGAAAATGAAAAATTTCATGACCACAAAAAATGAGTAATAATAAAATGAGATATGTCTCAGTTTGTTCTAACGTAAAAAAAATAAATCGAGAAGGAAGCGACTTTTGCCTTGTTGTTTACTCCGCTATTAAAAGAACCTTAACTTCCTTAACTCGTTGATACAATACCCAAACAAAAGAGTATATATACATGTATATATATATATACATCACGCTATCTTTTCTGCGTCTTTACATTTTGCAAGGTTTCTGCGTCCACTAAAGTATATCTACATATTTTGAAGTCTGCATTTAGAACCTATTTTCCTACGCATGTTTATAGAGAATAATTATAATATACATATATACTTTCTTCAAAAATCATGATTTTATTTTCGTGTACAGATTGCAACGTTTCTGCGTCTTTACAATTTCCTATTATTTCGAGGGCCAGTATATAATTTACGAAACTTTATGTTTTCTGCGTCCGTAAATGTATATCTTTACATAATTCAGACTTTTATGCACCTGACATTGTTGCCACTTCTCTTGGGCAGCATTTCCAGCTGACTGGTATTAAATTGTATGTAATAATATATTATATGCCATAAACTGTACTACTTTTCAGATCGAGGATGTGGTTCGAGATCTGAAAAATCGCTTTCTGTTCGCGGTTAGTAAAATGTTTTTTGCAGCACCGTGCTAATTAACAAAAAGTAATAAATATTGAGTTAACGTTGAATAATTATTGACAACAATCTCTCAAACTGTAATTTTACATTTTAATAAAATCAGTATAGCCTAGAATTTAACAAGAGAACACTCAATTCGGTGAATAGTTAAATTGAAGATATTATGTTTCGTTGAAAATCAAGTTTTGATGTATAAGCCTTATTTAGTGTTTTTAACAAAAATTATGGATATCGAAGAAGCAGCAAGAATTGCTTGTGCAGTCCATTGATCGGAAATATCGAAAGAAAGATGAAATTACTTATCTTTTTAAGAAGTAAATTATTTATACCCAAAAATCCCTGTTTATCTTAGCAGGTAATACCGCAAGTCCAAAATTTCGTTATAATTAAAAAATACTATAAAATAATAGCAGCTACTGGAAGCGGCTGGAACCTCCCCACTCGGTGGATCTTTGAAGCCGAAAAGAGCATTAAATTGTGTGACAAAACGGCACTAAACGTAATCCGATCTCATCCAAAACCTTTTCAGATCTTCTGGGGCACTAAAAAACCCTCAACTTAATGAATTTACAATCATCTATGCGAGTTATTACCTACATTATCGCTCGTTGAATAATATACTATTAGGATATTAACAACTTTAACATCACTTGAACGACTAAGAAAGTCTAGTTATCCTAAATACTACAGATTTGTAAAGCAACAAACTGAAAATTGGTAAAGTGTGATAACCTATAATAAATTCATCAACGAAGGTACAGAAAGCATATGATATTGATATTGTTACATCTACCTTTAAAGTTTGTGACAATCCACTAAAAGTTACAAATATGCCGCAATCTTATTAACATGACATGACACCAACGTTATCTGATGACAAACGATGACAATGACAATCGTCAAAATTTGTTCATTGCAATCCGATTGCTCGCGGCTGTCTTTGTTAAATGAAACATTAGCATTTCAGTAATTTTACTAGATTTTAGACGAATATTTGTAGTTTAATTCTTCGATTTGTCTGTATATATATTTAAAAACGGCACTAAACGTAATCCGCTCTACTTCTAGAGCAATGAAGAAACCCTCACACGTGAATTGACACGTGATGTGATGAGTTTCACGACGTAACGGCTACGCGCATCGATCATGTCATGCGAAATGCGTTCTATGCCATATTTGCTTTGTTTTTAATTTTTTTCACGGAAACCAAATCGAAAGGGTGGAAGTGTGATATATCGCTGAAATCAGAATTTTAATTGCTTTTCAATGGTTCCATTGCAAATTGAAAATAATTATAAAATAAACAACTTGTTGCGTCAAATCCGATCTCAACCAAAACCTTTTCAGATCTTCTGGGGCACTAAAGAAACACACACGCAAAGTTTCATTCAAATTCGTTCAGTAATTTCGGCGCTATCGTGCTAACACACATACACACACACACACATACAGACATTTTACAAAAAACACTTTTTTGGGTTCCTAGGACCTCAAAACGTAAAGATTTGATGTTATCTCAATTTTCGTTTTTGAACCAATTTTAGTAACCTCTCACAATTTTATTGTGGAGAGGTTAAAATGCCCAAAATATTGCTTAATCATGGTATATGTTTAGAAAAGTCTACGGTCACAATTATGAAATTATACGCAGGCAGCCTGCGTTGTCAAATTAAAACCCCCAGTGAAAAAATTTTTTTTTGGGACATAGACATTTTTTAAAACAATATTTCAATACTATTTCATTTTGATGAAATTTTGTACTTGCGGTTTATGGATAATTCTGAACAACTTTCATTAATAAAATTTTCCGATCAAAGAAACGCCTAATACGACTTTTTTATTATTTTCTATTTATGGAATGTGTATAATGGATATGCATTTGTAGGGTACCAATGTTGTATTTTTAGACATAAGTAGATCCTAATGTGTTCTATCCTTGAGTAAAATTGGTTCAATTCGAAAGAAAGACAACAATTTTAAAAACAATAAGGATTTTACACTCTTAAATGCGATACACGGTATATAACCGGAAAAACATTTACGATTATATCATTACAAATTACTATTTTACAAAAATCCATTTCATAACACTTTGATACCAAATATCAATTGCTTATGGGGAAATAATACAATAGATAAGTATTAAACGAATCTTTATTTGCATATTGCACATAAATGAACTAAGTTCTATAAAATAAACAAAAATAAAACTCAGGTAAATATGCTTTGACGAGCTTTAAACATCAGCATTAAATTTAACCTTCTTTGTGTAACAGTTTTGTATAAATACCTTAATTTTGAGGCAAGATTTATTATTTAACAAATCTGGATATTTTTCTAGCAGGGTTTCACATTTTGCTCTCTTTGGTGGTTTCTTGCTTTGAATGTGGGTTGTAGAAATTCTAAGTTAATTTTTTATTCCCTTAAACAATAGGGTGAAGGTGGCAACGGAGGTGGTAGAGGGGATAGCTAATGCCAAAATAAATTTTAGAGGCCCTTGGTTCTCGTACATGCACTAAATCCTAATTTAATTTTTTACTCCCTTCAATAATAGGGTGGGGGTGACAATGGGGGTGGTAGAGGGGGTGGCTAATGCCAAAAACAATTTTTGAGACGTTTCATTCTTGTATACACACTAAATCACATTTTAATTGTTTTTACTCCCCTTCATAATAGTGTGGGGGTGGTATTGGGGGTTATAGTGGGGGGTGGTTGATGCCAAAAAAAAATTTTGAGCCTTGACTTTTCGTACATGCCCTAAATTGCAATTTTATGGACTCTTACGTGCTTGCTTTGCCTATTTATTCTTACAAATGGGATAACCATTTACCACCCGTACCTTTCATTAGATCAAAATATAATCTAGTTCCAGATCTCGTTATAATATATGTGTACCAAATTCCAAGTCAATATCATAAACGGTTCCAGAGTAAACGTGCGCAAAAAAAATTACAGACAGACAGAACATTTTTTTCTCTCAAATTTAAAATCTCGATATTTCATGAGATTTTAAGCATATGCATTACTATACTTCCACTGGGCATGGAAGTAAAAACATGTAGCATCAATTCAAAACTACAAAACACATTAACTTTATTTATTTTTTATTTAAAGTCAAATATTTTGAGAAATATGCGGTTCTTAGGTTTTACGCCTTGAGAAATAAATTATCTCTTAAATTCTATATTGATATCCGGTCTCATTTTCAAATTATTTTACTTTTTATTCAAGAATTTGCCTTGGGATTTCAATTAACCAACGGTTTAGTTAGTGGACAAGTAGTGTGAAGTTACCACATTTTATTTTCTAAAATTGTATAAAAAATATTGATGCAAATTGAGATTCGAACTCCCAACCATTTGAATGCAAGCTGATATTTTAAAGCTTTAGCTATTAGATTAGAACATGGTACGTTTAAGTGTTTATTCTATGCCTATGGTATTTCAACAATCTCTAAAGTTCTTTTATTTTCCTGCTACATTTATGTTATTAGTTTGTGAAATAATTATGATAATTACTTTGGCTTCGACGTTGTCTTGCAATTAGCATGTGCCATGTTGTTAGAAAATAACGGAAATGAAAATTTTACATAAAAGATTTTCTGATCATTCCTTGTACATATTATGTAAGTAAGATCGATTACATTTTACTTCTATGAATGGCACTTATAAAACTAGAAATCTACGACAAAAACTGCAAAATATTTATTATTGAAAATCCAATGTTTATCATTCGTAAATATAATAAGTATATTATGACTAAAATAAAAGACACTTATTTTCACATATCTTCTCAATAAATTTAACGAAACATATTTACTTACTTAAAACACCACACTGCAACTAAGTTACACTAATTTCCCGCCAAGCAAAGTGATGCATGTATCAAAGGAATACACTGTTGTCAGCTCGTAGGACGCAGAAACATCTTCAAATTGAATAAAACTATACAGCAAGAAAGTATACACGTATAGTGGCAGCGCTAACTGCCGTTCAAATACATGAACTAAATTTATACAAGTTTTTACATTTTAGTTATGTTTCTGCGACCGGCAGAGAAAATTTCAATGGGTTATATTATTTAATTTACAGTGTTCTATTTTGCGGCATTCAAATTAATGAAACTAACACTATCAATGGCATTTCAATAGAGGTCAGTAAAAGTATAGAGATTGAGAATAACGTGGGATTACTTTTCTGCGTCCATATACGGTTGCAGAAAAGTGGTGGTCGCAGAAAGATATGTAAAAATGCAATGTACAGACGCAGAATAGGTAGTGTGATGTATATAAATATATCCATATATCGTAGTTTTAATGCTCCCTAATTGTTTACATGTAATTACTTTCTTAGATTTTATTTCTTTGTTTTAGTAGATATATCTTATAACTTGGTAGTAGAGAAAAACATAGTAAAACAAAAAAATACATAGATCCCTTACTTAAAATCAGTTGGTACTTTAAACGTAAATTAAGTGGGTAACCAACAATTTCTAATGGCCGGAAGATTAACACAAAAAAGGCTGTAAAAAAACTTCTAATAAAATGACTTACCTTACTCTCCATTCATTTACTTATAATTTATTTTCCTCATGTGATCTCTTACTCAAGTTGAACATGTAACCAGAAGCTCCTAAGGAAGGCTTCCCCCAAGAATTTATCCTCTGCGGCGATATACTCCAAGATACTTCCGCGGTACGAGCTTCCAAGACAACGGTGAGGAGAACTCACTAATGATACCTCTAGAGACGCACTGCACTAATGTCTTTTACTAACACCTGCTAGGGGTACCCTCTATCGAGGGCGATTGTCCAAAAAAGAAAAAAAAGGAAATAACAGGACAGAAAGCAAACGTCGGTTGCTCTGTGCCTTACAAGTGCGAGGATAATGGATACACTAAATCCCTTGAAAATGCAAGATTTTCATTAAAATATACGAAGGCTTGAACTTCTCTCAACAAAACAATGAAAATTACAAATTTACGGTTGAAAAATGAATAAATCCCCGTAGGATGATCCTAGGTCAAACTTTCATTTCAACAGAAAACGTCGACCCTTATCACTCGACTACAATCGAAAACAGATCTCTTGTTACAAACCGCCCCTTTAGTAGGGGTTGTTCGGGTAACGTGAACCTACGAGACGCGGAAAACGTTCGTAGCCCTTACGATTTGAATAGCGTGCGGTCTCAGATTCTTCTGCTAAAATCGTCGCTCTCTAGTTGGAGAAAAATTAGGAGGGTGTTACTCTTCAATAAAGCACCTCTTTTACTTAGACCATCCAGGAGGATGGATTTAATACTATCACAGAAAAAATATTGACATTTGCCAAGACAAACCCAGGAAGTTAAAATAAAACAGTAATTAAATGAAAGAAAAAACTCAAGATACAATATTTAGCTTTACACAATTTGAAACACATATATTTACGGAGGACCATGGACCGATACAGAGTGAGCACTTACCCCGTCCTTCTAGGTTTAATCCCCTATTCCTAGGTGTCACCGGGTAGTCTAATTGCTACCGACGGTGTTCACCAATCACTAAAATATTATAAAAATGCTTCGCGAGCCAAAACACAAAAAAACATTGAATGATTTATTTAATTTAATAAGACTTTAATAAATACGTAAAGGAATTTAGAGTACAACACTTTGACAAATAGTTTTATGATTTTAAATTTAAATTTCGGACCGTGCTGGAGTTCGACCAAATTCGATGAAGCGGGCGGATCGACTGATTTTTCCCATCGATTCAGCCCAGCAACTCACAACGGCCGTGGGTACCTTATCTTTTGCTGACAAAGGTCTAGCTTACGTCCTGTGGGAACTGATTTCGCCCAGAGGCTCAATACATTGTCATGCATGAATTTAACGAATATAATTGTAATAAAGTTGAATGAAGGTGGAAATTAATTACTTTTGAAAACAAATTTATAATACAAAAAATAACATGAGGGGGGAGGCGAATTATTACACTCTCCCAGAAGAAATTCTTTGAAATTTGGACGATCCCCACTCAACAAGCACCACATATACCAGAAAAATTACTAACATGAACAGCATCAGAACAGTGATGTGAATAGTCCAATATCTGGCATGGGGAACGGGAATAAATATCCAGAAATTAATGAAACTATCTTCTTTAAAACTTAACACTGATAGTAATAAAATCTTCTATCTGGGACATTTTGTTTCATTACTCCATGTGATTTTTATTCGAAAAGATATCGATTTCTAAAAGAATCATATTTAAGACACGAGCGCACGCGCGCCTATGACTCGTATAATTCTATATTTCTTCCAATCATATTGAATGTTACTGAAACGGTAGGAAAATGACAGCCGGCCGCACATTTAAGTAAACATTGGTAAAAGGATTATAACCTATATAGTATTTTCTAGAAATATTTTATAGTATAGAACTTGCAATAAATGATATAGGTAAGTGACATATCGATCCTGTTATTCCAAAACGATGAACAGACCGAAAACCATATTTTGAGAAATCACAGTTTTTAGTTTTAGTGACGAAAATACAATAGAATAAACATAAACTTTACTGAGTGGGAAGTCCATAGAACGTAATTCTATAGACAGTACGTGTATCTAAGAAGCCTATCTGAGATATCTAACGTTTTCATAATGAATCTTCTGCACACCTTGATCTTTTACCGGCCCAGTTGTAAAGTGTACGTACGAATTAATTGAGTTCTACTACATTCTTTTTTTGTCCTTTTTCGATTTGGTTCATGTGCGTCTATACAGTTGAGCAAAATATCTCGCTGTCTTTGGTGGTCTAAGGCCCAAAATGCTTCGAATATTTTATTTCTTGTTTTGCTCGGTAAATTCTTTACAGCGTTGCTGTCCACATCCTCTGCCATTAATGGAAGGGTTTACTTAAACTTTTTTTTCTCTCTTTATTTTATCTTCATGGGCCAAGTAGCTTTTACCTGTGCATCTATTTTTTCCTTGCTTGTTTTTTGTGTCTCCCTTCTTCCTTTTTTACCATACCTGTCATCTTCATTTTCGTCCTCATTGATTACACTGCTAGCGCTTTCTGGTTCGTAAATACTCTCATTTTCTGAAACTATACTGTCTTGCCGATTATTCTCACTTTCGGTTGATGCAAAAATAGTCTCCACCTGCAATTATAAAACAATAATTACGTCAATTGATGTGATTTAATTTTTTTTTAAATAGTTGTATTATCAAAATCAACTACTAGTACTACCTGTATATCATTGACAATATACCCATCAAACAAAACCTGGATTAATTATGCTAGAATGGTTGAAGTAGGTAGGCAATAAACTATTTGAAAATAATTTACCGTGGTGTTATTATTTATCATAAGGTTAGCTATAAAAGTAATCAAGGTATGGCCAAAAATTAATAAATGTGTTAACTGGTTGCCTAAATCATGGATCCAATATGAAATATTTAAAGTTAACATGAAACCGAGACAATTTCTACTGTTCCGAAGTCTGTTTACTCTTTTTTACCTTCAGCCTGCATAAGACACCCGGAAACCCACCCCTATTCGGCTAGCATCTGTGTATAACCGACACTCTTAAGTTCGTATAAAAAATCTTTACAACTGGTAACAGGACAAATGAAACAATTCCTGTCAACAAAACCAGTTGTAGTTTCAATATGTCGAATGATTCTTGCTGGCGCGTTCCCCATTCCCAAGCAGCGTTTTTATGTAAAAGTTCACTTAATAGCTTATCAGCATAATATGGAATAAACTTACGTAAGACCAAGATACTGCCGGACTTGATCGACATTCTTTGATATTGGAAATTTTGGAAACCGCTAATATTTTATCGTTCGTTGATTTAACAATGGAATTAGAAATTTCAACCTAAAAATTGTATTTTGTTTTGTAAAAAGAAATATTTCAATGTTAAATTATGTTTATCAGAAAGATCCAGTACAAGTTTTAATGTTTGTATTGGTTCCTCCGCCGTCTTTCTAGGAGTAAGGATATTAATGGAGTAAAAACACAGTGAAATTATAAGTCTGAGTGATTCCGAGGTATAACCAAATGAAACCTATACCATCTTGTAGAGGACGTTTTGGGGCATAGGAAATGGGAATCTACAACTTTTTTTAGTAGGACCGAACTTTGAAAAGATGCTTGAACGCGACTGAGCTCGAATACCGCTGTATTAATTCAAGGATACAAGCTATGATTCTGATTTTTTCCAGTCTTATACTTAAAATGTGAGCGCTTCCAACGGTGAGTTGGAAATTACAAAAATGTTCATAGTTTTTGAAAAAATAAATAAGGAATATAGAATTTCAAAACCGTGCATCGAGGATTTCACCCTGCGGCGAGCTATATGAATTATTGAAAATGTCTATACACATATATCGAGTCAAATGCAGTCAGAACAGTTTTCTAAAAAATTAAGTCGCTAGCTGCACTACTTATAGAAATATGATTTTTTATCGAAGAGCCTTGGAATGCAAACCACAGTATTACGACCTATAGTCGGGATAACTCAACGAGGTCCCAGATCTTACTAATCCTTGTAGTGAGAGTGACAAAATAAAAGAACAAGTAAAAACAAATACAATTTATTATAAAAAAGAATCAGTAACAGTACACAAAATTTAACAATAAAATATTACGATAAAATAATACAGACAAATCTAGGGTTTAAGGTTAACGCTATGGAAAAAAATGATTAATAAATTGAAACAATTGACAATAAGAATGAGATATAATGGTTACTTAACTTTTACACACAAAATTGGAGAGTTTCCTGGCGCTCCAGACGTGGGGGTTGGTCGAGGTGAAGTCTTCACAACACAATTTGATAGGTTTCATAAAATCTTCACAATGGTTAGATGTTTCTCTTAATCGAAATGTATGAATTAAAATGCAGGGCCAAATCGGTTACCAAAATTCGTGTACCAAAGAATAGCAATGATCCAAAGTCCAAAAATCCAACAATCCAAAAATAACCGAACAGTAGGCAAGTTCTGTGGTCAAAATCTGGCCTATCCCAAATCGTCTACAATTAAATTGCAAAATTATTCTCAAGTTTATCTTCTAACATGAGCACGTGTCTTTAATAAATCAAAGAAATTCAAACTTACCTAGAATATTACTTCTAGACGATAACTTGCTTAATTATCCGAATAATTCGAAAATTCAATTTAACAAACCAAAATATAAATTGAAATATTAGGTTAAATTTAGTTATTAATCCGGTATTAAACCGATTACCAATCACGTGCCTTTTAACTAAATAAATCCTTAGCGAAGTTCTCAGTTCAAATTCTTGATTTAAAAGAGAAAGTTTTAGGCAATTTCAGAGATTTATAACCTTTGTTCACTCACAAAAACAAAAGGAAATGACAACAGCTGACAGTTCGACAGTCAGGGTACCAACATGTGAAATGTAAAATACTGAATCGATTTTTATGGACTTTTGATCATTAACTATCTTTACAGTATTACTTTGTAAACAACTTTTATACGCTAATTATTGCAATAATCTATATTGTAAATTCTCCTAAAATATACACAATAATACACCATTATTTCATAAATTTATATATTCTCTACGGAGAGCCATCTGTTGGAGAAAAGCTTAAGTGGTAATTTGCACCCAATATTTAGCGTGGTGACATTTATCGCTAAAGGTAATTTCTACTATAGGTAAACTTGATGAATTTATGTACTTATGATCTTGCGGACACCGGCTGAAGATGGCACGTTACAACAGGCAAAAAATCGGCTTTGTCAAAAAATATGATGTCGAGAAAAAACCTTTTAAAGGTTTCAATCCAGTGTATTTTTGTCAATGATTTTGAGAGAATATTGGAGTAACATATACATTTAGACACATCATTTTGTGACACTATTAATACTTTATTTATACTTTTATATCAATATCTTTTACAAAAAAATAGATATAACTACCAAACTACGTAAACGAAAAGGAAAAAAAGGCGCCATGTCCGCGCGCAACTCGCTAAAAAGGCGTCTTGTCAAATGCTGCTAGTTTGTAGAATATGCGGAATGTTTCTGAAATATTCCTGTGCCTCGGGTCCACAAAACTCTTTTAACTCTTGGAGATTTTTCCACTTTAGATAACTTATTGGTAACAGTTCTAAAAAAATATATACCTGCAATTACCACTATTTAAAATAAACTTTTGAGCTAACTTACCATCATATAAATAATCAGGAAGTTCGAGTTCTCCTTCACCGAATTTTTGAGTTGTTTTAAATTTCATGTCGGTTACAGGGCTTGATTCCCAAAGTCCATTAAATGTATTTCTGTAATATATTAGTCGAGGATGATCTTTCACTATTTTTAGTTCCCGAATGGGTCGAGTAGGAAAGGGACATTTTCGTCTATATCTTGGTGTAAAAAACAATGTCCAATTTCTAAAAAAGTCTTGCTCTACCTCAACAATCTCAAATGGCATTGGCTTAGTTCTGGCACATTTGAATACTTCAATCCAGTCCCTAGGTATTTCTGTTTTATTTTTCTGATTGATCAATCCAAAATTTTTGTCACACTCCATATAGGAATGTCCTCTTATTGGAAAAGTTATTTTAATCGAATCTAGTTTTTTTTCAACGTGGACTACATAGTGAAGCAGGTGCAGCATGGTGTAATTTTTATTTTGCCCCCCACAGGAGTCACAAAATATTTCCAAATGACGCACTTCTTCACTAAGGTAATTGAATAAAAAGTGATGGAGCAAAGAACTGACAGAGTCACTTCCCTTATTTACCACGGTCTCTGGAAAAACATAAAAAATTAATTGGGATGTCGAAAGTACATGAATATTTAGCGAATAAACGGATAATTGTCGTTTGTAATAAACATCGTTGGTTGTAATGTTGGGAACTGGAAGATTTTTTGCGAAATCTAAACAAATAGCTTTAGTAGATACACTTTTTTGACTTCTTATTTTTGCCTGTCTTTTTCTTTTGTAAAATTCCGCGGCTTTTAACTTGTGCACTTTGTTTTCCGTTTCCAATTTTACAATATTCCACTCTATTTGCTATTTGCTTAAATTGCAAAGATTCCTTGTCCTGACTCGTTAATAAAAAATTTAATTTTTCTGCTTCCAGACCCTTTATTTTCGCAATATGTAAATCACAGTGGCTACAAGTGTCTGATCTTGGAAATCCAAAAGCAATATTAAACTCTGATGTGAATACGGTCCTATAAGTTTCATACGATACTTGTATTTCGGGAAACTTCTCTGAAAAGATTTCATACATTTTTTTAACGTTTAATTCTTCAGGGAGGTACAATCTTGCTGATTTATTTAAGCTGTAATGGCTCTTGCGACCTTTAAAAGATTTAATGTGATTCCTTATTTTATCTTTTGATTCCTCTGTAAGTTTGTGGCGGCGATTAAAGTGTTTGCCCCTACGGTCTGTTTCTCTTAAAGCCTTTTGTAATAATTCTACTTGTTTTCTACCAATACCATGCATTGATAAAAATGCCTTGCGACATACTGAAACCTCATGTAATTTCTCTGTGTCAGAGAATCGTATTTTATAATGATAAGAGGCATCATGGAGTGCAGCATTTTTTTCTTCTTGTCGGGGCCTTATCTGCTTTACTAACATAACTGTTATTAAACCACATAGGTAAATATTTTGTTCATTGACTAAACTAAGATAATTAAATTGTTTTAATGATTTGGTTTCTTGCTTTTTCGGGGACAGTATGAAAGCAATTATACCGTTTACACCTGCAGTGTTCGCCAGTTTCATGGCTTCTCAAATTTATTAATTTCTTTTCAGCAGTCATTTTCCCTAACTTCTTTCTTTTTTTAGTCTTATTACCCATGTACACTTCTTTATAATCATTATTTTCTGAACTCGACATATTTTTGCTCTGCACAAAATGTTTACTACTTAAAAACACTCGCTTAATACAGTATCTGTACACAGTAAAAAACAAACACCTTATGGAACAGAAAGTAAACACCATGTGCATCAAACATTATTTTGAAACCTGACAAAGCGCCTTTATAGCCGGTACCGTACTGACATAGCGCATTTTTAGCCTGTACACCAAAACTTTAATATTATATATCTCTTGACTAAGCTCGTTTATAAGAATGGCGGTTAGGCAGCATGGAAATTTGAAAACTTTTCTAACAGATGGCACCATCATGTCAATTTCACCAAAAATTGACATAGGTCCTTTTTCGCCTGTACTCTTCATTTGTAAAAGCATTTTTTATAAAATTTACTTTAAATGTTTTCCTCTTCGTCATCCTCGTATAAATCAGGAACGCTGTTCTGACAATTTTTGCAGGAACAATCGCTGCAGCATTTTAAGTCCTCTTTCAAGCATACACATTTATTATTTTGACATAACTTATCTTTGCAAAAGATGTTCATCAGTTGCCTTATATCCGTTGGTATGTGATCAGCGGTCATTAAAATAGGCTCTAAAATTCCCTTATTCCTAGTCCAGCCAAAGTTAATAGGGTCAACTAGAGGCATAATAGGTATGTGACTGCACATAAATGGAATTTTTTCATTAGCACACCTACCTTACTACATGCTGATAAATGCGTCATCTGTTGGTGGAAGTTCTGAAGCGGACTTATTGGAAAGTGTGGTCAATTGATACTTCAATTCATTGAGGGTTTGAATGGCCTCATTCTTATTTTTAAATAGGGCCAGTGCAAATTTAATGGCAATAGTAACAGCTTCTTTTGTAGACACGGAGTTCAATTTTGATAATTCTTTAAAGGTTTCGAGATTTTTAGAAAAGATATCATATGCTGTTTTTTTGCCGATTTTAAACATTGCATTTATGGTATCGCATCCTGTTAATACATGCATCGCTGGTAAACATTTACAAATTTCATGTTCCACTTTCTGCACTATTTCAGATACCGAGATTATCCGTTTTATATTTCCTTGTTCTAATTCCATAAAAAGGTATGTTTCTTCTAAAGCATTTGCTTTAATATAGTCAGGATAGTAGTGCATAAGTAGTATCAGAACATCTGTATCTACAGACTTTACTAAAACTCTTTTTTGGCGAAGTATCTGATATTCATATAAAACATGGAGAATAAGTCGCGTATCAGCCCCATCATGATCCGATTTCAAATCTTTCACTTCGATTACACCATCCTTGTTGACAGAAAAACATGCCTCTGGATTTTCAAAACCCCCAGCGATGATCAGAGTCTATTCTATTTGTAATTGATCAGCTGAATGTTCTAGAAAATAACCGCTCACAAATTTTAATAGGGATCGTTTATTTTCTGACAATTTCAAAAAATTCCGAAACTTCACCACCTTTCTATTTCCAGAAACTTCATAGGCATACAAATCTGTAAAATCACCTCTTCTGCGTCTTTCCAAAGATTTGACCGATTCGTAGTATTTATCAAAAACCACTGTTATCCTCAGTGCCTCATGCTTTCGACTCAGTGAAAGAATTTGCTTCAGAAAAATTAATGCAAGTTCATTAAAAGTGGAGAAGTCCTTGAATGAGTACCATGCCGTCTATTATAAGTGAATTCACAATTTGATGACAGGAAACTGTTCCATATTGTTCAAATTTTGATACTAAATCAGACTTTGCTGTTTTTCGTTTTCATCTTCGTGAAATAAGCACAATGGAACCAAAGTTAATTCATAAGACAAGATGTTGCTCAAGTTTAGAGACTGAAATCTAGCTGCTGCTACTATCCTTCAGAACATAACTTCCGTTCCGATACATTTTTTAGGAAACACGGAGTTTTTTGTTTTGATGTCCGCAAACGTACTACTTCTCTTTTTTCACGGGCTCCCAGAAACTTTTGCAACCAGTAATGAGAACGTTTTCAATGAAATGATCACTTCTCTTTTTAGCATTTTCGATAAAGTTTGAAAGATTTTGCTGAATTTCTTCTGAAGCTTTACTTCCTGTGCATATATTTATTAGAAAAGGAGGACTATCGGTTAAATTAACTGGATTGCACCACTCTGTTTCATTATGCGTCTTAATTTTCAGAACATCGCACTCATTCCGATTTCTTAAAGTAACACCTTCATTGCGTGTTCTGCTTGGGTTGTCAAAGAATACATCTAAAAAATAAGGACAATAGACTCAGCCCCTCGTAAAGGCATGAAGCTCTTACCTTCAAAACGTTACGCATATGATCCCACAATGTGGCGAGTTACCATCCATTTAAAAAGAGCAGTAGGTTTTTGCGTAAACCTGATTACACCCGAGGAACTTTTGCAATGTTTGTTAATCGACTGTTCCAAAGCCATGTCCGAACCTACACAATTAAAATTTCTTTCTGTCGTCTTTTTAACTACAAAATTTCCCCGTTTGAGGTATTCATGCATCTGCGGATTCTTCGACTTAAGTTCTAACATATCTTTCAGATATATGGGAACCCACTTTGCATATAGATGTCTTCCTCCGGCTGTTAAATATGGTAAAAGTTCTTGGGTACATTTCAAATGTAATTCAAACTCTGCGGTCCGTTCAGCTCTGAGGAGATTTAATAAGAGATCAACAGCTTTTAAGAAAGAAAGCCAGTACCCAAATGTGAATGATGATGTCATTCCAATACCTTCAAATTGTGTTACTTTATCCTTTAATGGTGCGAGCTTTTTTAGCAGGTCCTTATTTATTTGTTCTACGAAGTAATCTGTGTGAAATTCCTCACTTGATTTTCTTCCATCCATTTCCTCAAGGAGTCATAAAATAATCGAGACAATGCATCTACGCAAAGCGTTAGTGCTCGAATAGCTCTAGAATATTGTTTACCTTCCAAAATGTTTTTACAAGTCAAGGGCATAAACATTTGTATCAGAAAGCATATTGCTTAGACCGCCATCTCTATAAAGAAAGCCTATACTAGCAATGAAAGCCGTAGAAGATGCATTCCTCCTAACTGAAGGGTGACTTTGCCATTAATAGCAGGATGTTCATTCCATTGTATTTCTTGTGCTTTTGCGTAAATTGCCAACTCTGCCGTGATGATAATATGTTTTTGATTTAGACATTCCGCTAATTGAACCAAACGCAACATTGAAGTATAAATCGTATCAAATTCTGTGGGAGGATTATTTAGGAACGGCAGGTAAGCTATGGTAGACACTTTCACATTGTTATTACAGATAAGGTTGTGGTATTCGCTCCATCCTAGGAAAGGTTTTTCCTTATCTAAATATCGAAATAATTTCCAGGCAAAATTGAGATTTTGGGAATAATCATACTTTTCAGTACAAAATTTGAAGTTGTTGATCTTTTTAGGTTCAGGTCTTTTATTGGGTTTATAATATTTTTCAATATTCTGAAATGACATCTCCACTTCGTCAGACTTTAAGGAATATTCGGTGGCTTTTGGGACTTCATCGGTTGGTTTTAAACTATCACATTTTTCTTGAAAAACCACCAATGCAATAGAATGGGTTGTATTTTTCCCGTCAATTGTATCCTCGTTCGAATCGAAATTCTCGATACTTGCATGTATGTAATTTAGTTCATCGTCTTTTACCTTTTCAAGCCCATAAGGTATGTAACAATCACGATCAGTGTTTAAACCTTCTTTTGCTAAAGCTGTCGTCATACTTCTTACGTCGCTATACGAACATGAAAATCCCATTGTATATAGAAGATCAATAACTTTTCTGCTTCTAACAGTATTATATAAAAATAAACCTAATCCTATATGCAAATTATTCTTCGAGAATCCTTTAGAGTAGAAACTCATGATAATATTTGATAGAGTTAGTACCTCAATGCTCATTTGTGAATTCTCAGAATCATCAACTAACTCATCAGTTGTTAAAAGCTATTTTGAAAACAACAACAGCATATCCGGCACCTGCTTTTCAAAGTGTATCTTACATATTCCGTCAAGTGAAGGAAATGATTTTTTAGGCATTTTATACTGAGACATAGCAATTCTTAATATTTCGCAAGCCCTGTGGAGTACCTGTTTGTCTGAAAGAGATGCACCCTGAAAATATTCCTCCTCTGAACTAGTAGATTTGGCATTATCAGAATTAAAATATTCAGACTTATCCATATCAGATGCACAAAAAATATCACATTTACCAGGTCGAGAGAAAAATTCTATTGCCCTCGGAAATTTCTTTTGCAACATTTGCTTCAGCCTGTGAGATTGCACTGGAACTTCCTCGACAGTTTCAGCAATATTATTATATAACTTACAGACTCCACTCAACGTAAGTGTTTCATGTTTTACAATAACATGTTCCTTAACGTCGTTCTCAGTTTGTATACGTGCTTTATCCGAAAATTTTGCATTGCCAGTATTAATACGAATTTTGCTTTTTATGTTTCGCTGTGATACATATTGGTTATAGCAAGTTTTGTGATATTTACAGTCATAAGCAAAAATATCCAAATAGTTAGCAAGTTTTGAAATCATTTCGTTCCTTCGCTGCTTTCAAAATATTATTTCTGGTCGAAGCGCCTGTTCCTGCGAAATGTTACAAATCTTATAACAAAATTAGCATAAAAATTATTTGTTATATCTGTTTGAATAGCAGTAAGTCCCTCTTTTTTATTATTCCCTGTTCTTTTGCAAAATAAACACATTTTACGTATGTCAAAAGATTGCTGGCTTTTTCTCGTACACGGCACATCACTAGTACTAGTACTTGGTTGTGCATCGTCAGTGGACGATTTATCTTCTTCCATTACATTCGTATTGCTAATGTAAGAACTACGACATATGCCATATGAAATTTGAAATTCGTATTTCCCGACAGAATCTAACCCTTGCAGTGTAGAATGTGCTTAGAAAAGTCGTCCTGTCGTTTTTCCGCCACCGCCAATATTGTCAACAAACCTTTTTTTGTAGGTTTATTAACAAAACCTTTTCCTCGAGAATCACATGGAATCCGCAAATTAAGCAACTTATTACACTTACATCAGCCATATTAGTCGATAAACAGTCAACAGCACAAAATATTGAAAGAAGTCTAATGAATCTGCAATACCTACACTAAGAACTAAATCGCCTTTCAACGAAATTACAGCAAGTCAGCAAACACACTAGCCTACCGAGCCCATATATTATTATAATTTTTGTACACTGCGTAATCGTTTAGTTGACTGAATATTCATTCAACGGCGCGGCGTGGCTACTTCGCGGTGATAATAATTTCTTGACAGCGCGCATTCCAAAGTCCTTCGATAAAAAATCATATTTCTATAACTAGAACAGCTAGCGACTTCATTCTTTTTTAGAAAACTTTCTCAATGTTCTGACTACTTTGACTCGATATATGTGTATAGATATTTTCAACAATTCATATAGCTCGCCACAGGGTGAAATTCTCGATGCACGATTTTGATAATTGTATAATGTTTATTTATTTTTTCAAAAACTATGAACATTTTTGTAATTTCCAACTCACCGTTGGAAGCGCTCACGTTTTAAGTATAAGTCTGGAAAAAATCAGAATCATAACTTGTATACTTGAATTAATACAGCGGTAAATGTTAAGAAAAACGTAGTTTTTCGTATTCGAGCTCAGTCACGTTTAAGCGTCGTTTTCAAAGTTCGGTCCTACTAAAATAAGTTGTAGATTTCCATTTCCTATGCCCCAAAACGTTCTCTACAAGATGGTATAGGTTTCATTTTTTGGTTATACCTCGGAATCACTTACCCTCAGAAAACAGCGAGTTAGAGGAGCGATTTTACTCCACTATAATAAATCTAAATACTGATGATGGTGAGGAAACTTACTGGGTAGCGTACACCAAGAAAAACTAGGAAATAATTTATTTTGACCAAAAGAATTAATAAAATATTTTTTAAGGGAAGGCAGCTTGAATACAATTCGATATAATTATGATTCTTTGCAAAACTATAATATGTCTGTGGACATTTGTCTATCATTTTTGTATAATCAAGATAAACAACCATTTTTTAATGGTGGGAGGTGAACACCACCTGATGTCAAAGTAGATCATTAATTTATAAGAGAAAATAATTGGATAGCCATCTAGAAGACATTTCTTAATGTGCGGTGAAGAGTGTAGATTGCAAAATCAATTGTGCAGAAATTTTTTGCATGCATGGAAGACTCTTCAGTTGTACCAAATAATACAAAACTGTATAAGTCGTTCGATGAACGTTTACTGTCGTTTAAAAGATGGAATGGTGCTGTGATTCCTGCGGATCGCGCCCTAGCACGATTTTATTACAGGGGTTGCCATGATAGCCAGTTGTTTTTATTGTGGCGTCGAAGTATATAGATGGGAGTCGTGCGACCACCTATCAATGAACATTTGAAGTTTGTGACGCTCTTTTTCTCGTACTATGCGAGAACTAAGGCTGTCACTTTGACACTCGAGCTATATTCAGTACTCGGGCGCCAGATCAAGTTTTACAGTGATTGAACAACACTACCCACAAGTCGAATGAGCGAGACTAAGCAACTCAGTGAAGAAATCAGTTAATTCCAGTGGGTCAATAGGGGAAAATAGACTTTCACAAACACAACAGTAAAACGTAGAAGTTCCAATAATATTTAAGTATATATTACAGTAGACCTGTGGTTACAGTCCTAAATAAACAGAAAAATCACAATTAACACAAATTCATGTACAGATATATATATATAAACAATAACAGTAGAGGGAGAGTAGCAAGCAATGAAACAATATTAGCGGCAAAAGCGTGTAAGCGGTGAATTTAGCGAGTTTATAAAAAAACGGTTGTTAAGCAGACAGTCAGTATACGGATACCAGAAAATGCGAAGCAAGCAGAATTATTTATAGTAATAAAACAGTTTATAAAACAGACCGAAAATGTGGCTAGTGCTTGTTAATAGTACCGGAGGTTAAGTATCGGCAGAGTGAGCAAATTTTCCTGTCATGAACTCAATACACTGTGCAAACAAAAGCTTAATTAAAACTATCCTTTTACTAAGGTTTAGTTCGGAGCAAACAATAATGTGACTAAAAAAAAAGGTGAGAGAACCCTGTAGGGAAGCCAGTCCTAAAATACAGGGGGAAAATAGGAACTTGTAGGGACGCAAATCCGAGTACAAGTAATAAAGGATTAGCCAGACGCAGGTCATAAGGCAGGCAAGTAGGAACTTGTAGGGACGTAGATCCTTAAAAGATACAAGGAAGGGTAAAAAGGTAGTCACAAGGTGAAAATATTAAAATGAAAATATTCAAATAATTAAATATGAATTGAAACCGAATTATAGGTAACAGACTTCTGGATGCACAGTATAAAATTTTCAATCAGCAAATAAACAGTGAAATTTAATAAGTGTCAAAACGGCAATCACTAAATATGAAATAAATAGTAGAGTATTTAAGCAGCGTAAAAATTTCAATCAGAATATAAGCAATAAAATCCCGGTGACAAAGTTAAAAATTTTCAGTCAGTAAATATGAAATAAATACCAAAAATATTCAAACAGGATAAAAATTTCAATCAGAATATAAGCAATAAAATCCCGGTGACAGAGTTAAAAATTATCAGTCAGTAAATATGAAATAAATACCAAAAATATTCAAACAGGATAAAAATTTCAATCAGAATAAATACGGAATAATAAATGCACTAGCCAAATATATATAAGTTTCCTTACTCTTTACAGTAGCAGCGGTGGACCCTGGGCACTGGTAAACGTCTGGTTGCTTCGAGAATTGGAACAAATTCTGATTTTACAGGAGTTCTCGGTCAGTTTTATAGCCAGGTTCCCACGCGGGGCAACGCGAGGAGTCCCACGTGCTCTAGTATCGCGCATGGCCCACTGTATTGAATACAAGCCAGCGAGGACGGCTATATCAATTTATTAAACTACCGGTAAATTATTATTACGCGCGTTGGTTAGTATAAATAAAGTATTCTGAATTTTGTAATGTACAGAATCGGTTTCAAATAATTATTCTAACCAACTACGAAAAAGAAACGGATTTAATCGGCCACAGATAACTAATTATTGAATTAATTACGCCAAACAATAAACAATAATTCTGTTTACCAATATTTGCTGCTTTAAATAGATACTCAGGTATACAAATAGTGAATATTTTCGGATAATATACAGTAAGTTGCTTAAGGCGGTACCGAAAACAAGAAACATAATTATATAAAGTACAATTAAATATAAATTTTATGCAGATTTCAGTAACGAAAAATGCTTAGTTACATCCCCCTCTTACTTCACAAAAAAAAATTAAATGCAATGAAATTTTTTTTCTTTCTTCGGCTTCTTCCATCAGCCATGATAAATAGGAATAAACAAAAGTTATGGTTCAGTTCCCTAACGGAAAAAGACGCTTACCCCCTCTACGAACTTTATTGGTAGGTAAGTACACCTTTTACAATCTAGAATCAAAACAAAATTCTACTTACAAACAAGACAGATATTTAAAAGTAAAAGAAATGAAAGGTTCTCTTCATGCCAGAATCCAACGTCTCGGTTGGCCAGAAATAAACATCAGCGGAGGCTTCAGACAGGACGGCGGCACTGGGTTTTGAAATCTCTCCCAAAATACCTGGACCTGGAGACGCCTGGCTCACTGGAAAACTCAGATATAGCATACCTTTCATCCAGGTCTATAACAGAGAGAAAAATTAAAATATGTTCATAAAAGGACAAAGTAAAATAACAATAAAAAAACAAACGGCCAACAAAACAGTAAGTTAGGAGGGCTGTTTTGGTGCAGAATTGGTTAGGCCCGGACCTTCGCTAGTGACGTCGTGGCCGAAATATTTTAGCGGTTGTTCGGTCTTCAGGTGTGTGGCTGCACCCACAGTTTCTGGTGAGGGTACCACGAAGCCCGCATCGGGAGCAGAAGGGAATGTCTCTAGGGCCCGTACACGCATCGCGTTTATGTCCAGGAAGTCCACAGCGCCAGCACAAGTATTTTTCAGTTACCGGCAAGTATTCATAAATGCGGGTTATGGCAGTGATCCGGGGCTTTCCCTTGGGGGCAGCATGTAGGAATCGCGTGGTAACACAGGTGCAATCCTTGGTCATTATCCCGTAAAGACCGCAGCGGGAACAGAAAAGGCGTTGCCGGCGGGTACAATTTTGTCGCATATGGCCCGGATATCCACAGCGAAAACAGAGATCCCATCGATCCACCGGTAAATACATGGGTATATCATTGGAGAGTCGGCGAATGGCATGTTGTGTCTCGTTCGGTGATCTAGGGGAGTTGTCCCCCTCATCGGTTATTACCGGTATGTGGGAAACCGGCTGTGCTGAAGCGCCCTTGACAGAAGGAGTAGTTTCACTATCCCTAGATTACGTATTAACGGAGTCTGAATCAGACATTTCCTGGTTTGGTTTGTGCGGATCAGTTTCAGTATCCTGAATGGCATCATCGAGGTCAAACAGTAGAGAATCCATGTCCTCGGTGGCACCCAATTCCAGAATGAGACTATCCATCTCTAAGCTCTATAACAAAAGAAAGAAAACAAGAATGAGGTAAGTTAAAGACGTAGTAAACGTAAACGGAACGGCGGTTTATTCAGCATAAATACATAATACAATAACAAAACCCAGAAATTCAATAGAGCAAAAAAAAAAAAAAGGAAAAATGCACAAAGTTTGGAGAGTTCAGGGCCGCGGGGTTACGGTTATCCACACGGTACGTTTGTTTCCATTTTTCAGTGGGCACCGCCATTTTTGATCTGCACGCACTTGTGGAGGACGACGCGCGTTAATCAAGTTGTATAATTCGTCATCCCACTCGAGGCACGATCTGTATTCATTGATCCGGGCTAACAGTTCGCTAGCTAGGATCCCGTGCTTCGGTGGGGGCGTTACCTTATGTCCTGGAGAGGGTGCCGGGAGACCAACCGATACGAACGTTGGAAAAATTCTGCTTATCGGCCTTATGCCTCGTCCGGCCTCTTCACCTTGGTTCTCTCGAGGTCCCCTTGGTAATTCCGTTTTGTCACAGTTCTTCTTAGCCCCCATGACCGGGAAGGCTTTCCCTGGGTCGTCGGGAGCTCAGGCATGGTGGGCAAAGTGTTAATGAGGGTCTGGAGGGGAGAAGTGCACCGTAACTTGGTGGGGCTATCTCCGAATAGGCGTCCTAACTTTTCCTGCATCCGTGGAGATAATGTAAGGGCAATCGCAGGGACGTCTCCGCATCCTCTACCCTCCGGAGTGGGAGGTAGAGGGGATAGTAGCTCGGGGTGGGACGCTAATGCTCTCAACTTCCCCGGTGATGGGGATGCGGCCACTTCGGCCTGTTGGCGGGCCCTCCGTTCCGCCTGTTTCTGTGCTAGGCCGTAGTCAATGTAAAGGTTCCGATACTTCCCCGTCGGCGGTGGTAATTCCCAATAGGGATGGTCGTCGGGGGGAATTCCGAAGGGAAATTTTTTAACTTTCCCTACGCCAGTCCGCGTAGGGGAAGGGGTTGCGAGACTCTCCGAGGACGACGTGGCCGGACTCTCAGATGACGGAGTCGAAGATGGGCGCTGTTTTTGCTCCATTATCACTCTATAACAAAGAAGTCGCTTTAATTTAAAAAGGCAGGTTTCAGGTCCTTGATATGGATCCTGGTCAGCTTCTTCCCGGCATCCGATTTCAGATCATATACTGCAGGGGAAAGAACTCGAGTTACAGTATACGGACCAGAAAACTTTGGGGCTAACTTCGACGCGAAGCCTTTAACAGCGGAGGAAAGTGGGTGTTCGCGTTTCATTACGCGATTCCCGACATGATACCGGTGTTCTCGTCGACGGAGATTGTAATACCGACTTTGTGTGATGAATGCTTGCGCCAGTTGGAGCATCATGGTTCTCTTGCAACACAGTATGACGGAGCGGTGTAGGCACACACAGTTTCCACGGATCAGAGAGATCAGGTTCAGATAAATCGCTCGAATCCCAGAAGTGACGGTACAGCCGGTTATTACGAATACAGTAATCCGGAAAAGCTTCAGGGTTCTCTTCGACTTCCGCCTTCTTCCGACGGTACCAAGAACAGTTTGGCGTCTCATTTAGAGCGCATAGTTCTTCAGTCCCCATGTCAGAAGAAGTTCCCTCCAGTGGTTGACGAGACAGAGCATCTGCTATACGGTTCAGACTCCCTTTACGATACTTAATCTCGAAGTCATATTGTTGCAGAAAAATACTCCATCTGGCCAGACGGCCCGTTGGACTCTTGATAGAGTGCAACCACCGTAAAGACTGATGATCAGTCAGAACAGTAAAATGATATCCCTCCAGATAGGGTCTCATTTTTTCTATGCCCCAAACGATAGCCATGCATTCTTTCTCGGTAACGGAGTAATTCTTCTCCGCGGGAGAAAGCGTGCGGCTGGCATAAGCTATGACCCGGTCACGTCCATCGACCTCTTGTGTCAGTGCTATACCAAGACCTTGTTCAGAGGCATCAGTTTGGAGCACAAAGGGTTTGTCAAAGTCAGGGCAGGTAAGAACTGGGGCTTCCGTGAGACAAGTCTTTAGTTTGTTAAAAGCTTGCTCCTGCTCAATATCCCACTTAAAGCGGCAGTTCACAATGCACAGAGAAGTCTTGTACAAGTCGACGGTACCACGAGGCAACTCCCAGAAAACGGCGAACATCTCTAACAGTTCGGGGGGTAGGATATTTTATTATCGCTTCCACTTTCTCTGGGCCGGTATTAATACCTTCAGCTGTTACCACATGACCCAGGTATTTCAGAGTTTTCCTGCAAAATTGACATTTGTCAGGATTCAGCTGCAGATTGGCGATCCTTAATCGGCGAAATACTTCTCGGAGATTATTCAAATGCTCCTCGAAAGTTTCTCCCAGTACGATAATATCATCCAGGTATGCGAAAGCATACGGTTCCATATCAGGTCCAATAATCCGGTCTAACAGTCGTTGAAATGTAGCAGGTGCAGAATGTAGTCCAAATGGCATTACCCGGAATTGAAATAATCCCCGGCCCGGAACAGTAAAGGCAGTAATTGGCCTGCTTTCGGCCGACAGCGGTATCTGCCAGTATCCCTGTTTTAGGTCGATACTGGAGATATAGCGAGCTTTTCGGAGTTTATCCAGTATGGCATTTATATAGGGCAGGGGGTATGCATCTTTTTCAGTTACTTCATTCACCTTTCGGAAATCTATACAGAACCTTGGTTTGTCATCTTTCTTCCGGACTATGACAACGGGAGAACTCCATGGACTATTCGATGGTTCGATGATACCATTGGTTAACATTTCATCTACCTCCCGATTGATTATCTCCTGCATTTTAGGGTTCTGTGGTCGATATCTTTGTTTGATTGGGTCAGGCTGGGAGAGGCGAATGTGATGCTGCGCCAATCGTGTAGTTCCGGTGATATCCTGAAAACTTGGTAGTTCAGTGTCTAAGAAAGTTTTCAGTCTCTCTTCTTCAGTGACGGTAAGGGCCAGGGCAATTTCTCCCATATGGTTAACCGTACTCAGTGCTGGTATTGGACGATGGTTCAAGTATACGGTGCTAGTCGTCAGATTGACGTGGAATGTTCTTTTTCTCAAGATATCCAATCCCAGTACAATGTCAGAGGATAGATTTGCCAAGTGCAAAAATCGTTCCTTAAACTTGTTTCCGTCTATTTCAAATTCCAGATCGTACGCGGTTGAAACAGACACTAAAGTTCCATTGGCTAGTTGAGCAGACGGTGTGGATACAGTGATTGGAGTTTTCCCTCTTTGGGAGACAAACTCCTGAACTCGGTTTCCTAGGTAAGAGCGGACAGAGCCTGTGTCTACTAAAGCAATAAAATGTTGATTATACAGTTTTAATGGTATCTGCGGTCGAGGATCCCTGCAGTTAGTTTCTTGCGAGGCAGTAGTATCGCGGAACCATACGGGCCTCTGGTCGGTATGGTTCCGGTCTAGTTTTCCGGCCTAGGGCATTGACAGTCTCTTGTCATGACACCCGGTTTTCCACATCTTGAACAGAACAGTTTAGGAGGAAAACGACACTGAGTTCTATAATGCCCGGACCTTCCGCACCTAAAACAGATATTTCTACGTTCTGTAGTACTAGTGGTGGCGGTGGAGGTTGACGGTCGATTCTCAGTCCCATTTCCTTGACGCATTGGTGGCCTTGGTGGGTTTCGTGGACCGGTGACAGCCGTAGAGTCAGTCAGTATTGGTTGGCCGGGCGTATTACTACGCGAAGAGGGAGGCACAGATCGATCCAAATGCGATGGATTCGGTGGCCGAGGCAGAGTTAAGCCAACATTTGTTTGCCTCTGTGGAGGTGCGATGTTATTTGTCCCATACACGTGTTGGACTTCCCAGCGTAGCGACTCAAATTCTTTGACCTTGGCCGTCAAAGCGGCGCTGTCAGTCAGATCATATCTTGAAATATACTGCCGATAGTCAGGGAGCAAGTTCCGATACAACCAACGAAGTTCCTGTTGTTCAGACAGATCGCCATGGCGGCGAATGAGGGTCTGCATGTCCGTAATATAGGTACTAGCAGATTCCTCAAGCTTCTGGAGACGGCGACTGATTTGCGCCTCTATCTCCTCTTGATAATTAATCGGAAAATAGAAAACTTTGAACTCTTTGGTGAAGTCATCCCAAGTTCGCCAGCGTGAGTGATTATTACGGCACCACAGTAAGGCTTGCCCTTGCAATAACTCGGGCAGTACCGGCAGCAGTATATCCTGACTAATCCCGGTGTACGCACAGACTTCTTCTACACGCTCCAGAAAAGCAGCAGGGTCGCCCTTTTCATTAAAGTGAATGTTCCACTTTCGAATTTCCAGCGGATCCACTCGCACTTCTTGCGTTGGAGCCGGGAATGGCCCGGTTGGAGGCAGAGTTTCGGTATTTTGTGGCGGTGGAATAACGAGAGACAGAGCAGGTGGCATCCTCACTCTAGGTGATGCACTTCTTTCTTTCATGAAACGGACTAAACGGCGTTTCTTTTCGTCCACCGTTCCTACTGAGCTCAATCCAAACTTCTGGAGCTCTATATCTAGCTCCTCCTTTTTCAATTTGTATATCCAGCTTAATCGAACATCTGCCCATTCAGAACTGAGTGTTTCTGGCTTGGGGCTTTCAGCTGGTATTTTCTGATCTCCGGTAGCCATTTCGTTTTAAAACGCGAACACGCAACACCAGACTGGTAACAGATAGAACTGGTATTTGGAAGTGAACCTTACTGTTCGACGGCTTCAAACCAATTGTTCTATTAAACGGTACAGTCTGACGCTAGATATAACTTGTGTCTTGAAGTGAACTGTGCAGGTCGACGGCTTCAGATCAGTACAACTTCTCCTGTTAAAATGGTACAGTCAGGTAACAGGTAGAACTAATATCTTGAAGTGAACTGCACAGATCGACGGCTTCAGACTAAAGTGTTCTATTCCGGTGCCTAGGCGTTTTATTCTAACCGCCTACAGTTATGCGTGTTTGTTCCCGCGTCCCGGCGGTGCTACAAAAAAAAATTCGAGAGCTTCCTTTGCTGAGTCCAATTGAATTTTTTGGACAGGAGTACAGAAAATCGGTGTGTCCCTTAATACAATTCTCGACGGTGTCTAGCAACGTATTTATTTCAGTTCTAACGACTTTCGACCTCCCAGGTCGCTACAGTGCACGTTTTTCCACAACGGCTAGTCGTATCGAACTGAAACCGGTGGCAATAGATTCTACGTCCTCGAGTTACTCGAAAACGAGGGGTCGCATTGCCCTCAACTCTTTTCCCAGAGTCGCTAGGTATCCCGGCCAAAATTTGGGCCGTCGGTCAAAAGTGGTGCAAAAGCTGTGTCGAGGTCCTAGTTAGCCTCCAGTAACTTCTCACCCACTTCGGACTCTTAGTCTGGCCATAGCAGACTTTTTCCCGGAACCGTTGGTCGGATCGATTCGACAATAGTCGCAATCGATTCCTTTTGTATGATTTAGCAGAAAACAACACCTCCCGTGTTTTTGTGAACGATCCATGCTTTGATGGAAGTCTGAAGGACGTATTTTCTGCTCGAAAAACTTAGAAAAATTTAAAAAAAAATAGGAAAAAGAAAAAATTAATTTTCTTTTTCCTCAACCTTTTCTAAATTCTAAATAAAAATTATTACGTTCACAAAATTTTTAGGGTTCAAAGTGACTGTTTCAGACGGAGACTAATGGATAAATCATACTTACTGTCGTTTATGCTTAACTGCGGCTCTGATGGTATCAATTGGAAGACGTCGTAACACTATAAATCTAACACTGTCTGTTTCACACTCTCTTAAAATTAAATCTGAAAGGGAAATTTTGTTAGAAAACACAAGTAAAAGACAATATAAAGTTCAAAAAATGTATATTAAATCTTTTAAAAAATTTATGTTTTTACAACAACTTCTTCAGAGAAAATGTTAACAAACAATGGCCTGACCCGTGTACAACACATGGTGAGGAACGGGACGATTCATACGGTACCAACTACCATCCAATATGCAGTTTGAAAAGCTAACGATGCACAAAAAGATTCAAGAAAAGTTTCATGTAACTGAAATTTTGGTGGGCTTATGCTTGCCTGTCTTAAAAACGTATTTATTAATTCACATAAATTTTGGTCGCTCCTCGGAGCTTAAAATTGCTTGAAGCGTTTCTACTTCGTTTGTATTATGCAATAACAAATTTTACGTTCAGGCAAGGCAGATCCCATGCACGTGTGAGTACATGGTAATAATACTTTTTTGACTCCGAATCACTGAGGAACCGGTTTAGGGCAAACCCCGTCAAAACACATCATTTCCCCGTCAAATCCGACTGCTAGGAAATGATGGGGGTCCCATGTCGCTAAGGGCTATTTTCGCTATAACTTCCGATATACTTTGAATAGTCGTTGGACTAACTTGTCCTCATATTCAATACCTCGTAAGAGTTGCAGTGCTTGACAACGTGGATTCGTAAAAGGGTTTTTAATCTTGGAAATTTGGAAGTTCAAGTCCAATTTTAGTATACTTTCTAAAATTGGGTGGTCGGGGCGACATTACGTCCCTGTGCAGCGACATTTACTACACTTTCTAAATTAACGCTCCTTGAAGAGTTAGCGAAAATTTGGCATAAAAAATGCTCCGAAGAGCAAAAATATATTTCCAAGAATTAAAAACCTCCTCCACGGCGTTTTTACGTGAAGCACGCTTTTCTTACGAAATATTTCCTAAGTCGGATTTTGTTACAACGTCGAAAAGTATATCGGGGTTATAGCGTTCTTTAACATTAACTAGATTACATTTTAATTTAACCGCTTTTTCAATTCGAGGTTCAATTGAAACTTTATTTAGAATAGTTATTTGTGTATCAAGGCCGTAAAGTTGATCTTTCTCGGCCGACCTCGAAGTTTGCGGCAGAATAATTTGTTTCAAATAATAGTCATACGAGCAAACTCAAATAAATTAAGTTTCTTCACAATGTCTTTCTAACCGGCTGGAATTCTGTTGGTTAGTATCTTCATGCAATTGGATTAAAGCCATTTTTATTTCACTGAAACCAATTGCAAGAGATTTAACAGCGTCGGCTCTGGTATCTCATATTTTTTTAACAACCAATGGTTTAGGTTTGGTTTTTCCAAACATATTTGTAGAACACTCCATATGTACGTAGATACTGAAAAAAAATGTACAAATGTTGGACATGATCAAAATATGCACTTCCAAACAACTTTCCGCACCCACCGTTGCCGATCAAGTTTAATGAATGGCTAGAATATGGCACGAAATGTGCACTTTTTGCTGTATGTTTTATTTTTGTCTGTGAACCACTATATTTTCCAGACATGTTTGACGCGCCATCATAACTTTTTCCCCGGCAATAATTAATATTTATGTCAAGACTTTTTACTTTATCTAAAATCACATTTGCCAGATTCTCCGCAGTATGAGAAAATATAGCCTCAAAGGTTTCATTTTTAGCCAAGTGTTATGACTGCGGAGTTTATGAGAGAGTTCAAAAGATGAACAAAAGAACGCAGCCAAAGGAATATCATCCTCTGCTGCTGTTGCTGCTCCTGTCGAGCAAAATCCTGACATATCACTGTTGAGAGAAGGTATCACTTGGTTCGGCTCGCTTGCTATTTTGCTAATCCTCTTTAGAGCAGAGCTGATATGAACTCCATCGAAGTAGTACTTGCGAGAGTATTCAAATAGGTGCCCAGAGAACCAGCTTTCATAATCCTTAATTGGAATTCTAGCTTCTTCAGAGCACCTTGCCAACACGGATAAAAAGTGTTTGACATATTGCGCCTCAGTAATGCCTTCCTGATCTAAGATGCTTTGATTGGGAATCTTTAATAAGATGACCTGGTTATCGCCTTGACCAAGGAGGGAAGCCGTAGTGTGGCATACTTGAGCTGCAAGCAAAATCAGCACGATCGTTATTAATGTCCACCCCTTTTGTCGAAGTCCCTCTTGAAAGCCCTCTGGTGACCATTTGCACCTATTTCCTTGCATTGGCATACCATTTAATCCTTGCTCAGGCGGAGCGAACCTATCTTGTAGTAACAGGCAGCTCATTAGGTGAAATATATGTGTAAACTTGTAAACGTAGTTGAGTTCGAAAATTTTGTCGAGTTGATCAAATATCTCGTGGCAGAGCTCCATGCGGAAATTTGTACACCAAAAAGCAAAGTCGATGACAATGAATTGATACGAGGCACCTTCGACGTCAACTCGAGGAGTGGTCATTCTTATAATTGTCCTCATTAGTTGTTCTTCCTTCATCGTCATCGACTGTTGCTTAATGTACGGAAAAATTTTATCAGCTATATTGCTTTCGGTTACGATTTGCCTCATTTCAGAGTGCAGTTTGGCGAACATCCGGACGTTTTCGTACTTAAACTCTTTTTCTTTGCCTACGCCTATAATAATGAGCCATTCTGGATCGATCTCCAGGTTGTCAACCCTGCATATTATTTCTTGAATTGATATCTCTTCTCTTCCCATTAAATCTATTATGACGCTTTTGCTTTTCTGTTTGGGACCTGTCGGAAATCTTCCATAAAGAGTGCGATGGGCTTGTCCGTCATACTCATATATCCATTGTGTGCGCCCTGGAATTATTGATTTATCAGAAAAGACATCCGACAAGTCAACATGGAAGTCAAACTCGAAATTTTTCTTGAAGTCAACCCCTTCGAATTCTCTCGAATGCCAAGGATTGTTCATGGACTCTACCCAGGTGTCCTTATTGATACAGTCGATGATTCTGGAGGATGTTACATGAATATCATAGTTCACTTGAGGCCAAGTTCGATTAGTCTTGTAAAATTGCCTACAAAATACTAACAAAAACATATTTTTGAGATCGTTAGGTATCTTAGTATTATATAACTTGAGCAATGAGCCTTTCTGCACCCAACTGGCGAAACTGTAGTCCATATTTATGATGGGATGACCAAAGCACTTCCACATCCCGCTTAGCTCTAGTCCTCTATGCACATCGAATGAAGTGACGACGGGTTGTGTGATCCAAGTGAAAAATTGCGTTGACTTTATCTGTTTAGACAAATCTCCAAGAAGGTGTTCTAAGAACTCAGTTTTGTACTCCATATCTCGAAGTATAGTTCCTATGACTAACGATGGCCAGCACTTTAACATGGTGTACAACTCCTGATTTAGTAATCGTGAGTCCTCTGCCATAATTCGACATACATTTTTAACATTCTCGTATAAATCATGTCCAGGACATTTGTCACGCTGTAAAAATGAATATAAATGAATACTAAACCAGGAGTTGACTAGGTCTCTGAGTCCTACGAGATGGGCATGTGTAATAACAGTGTACTCTCTTGTGCTCAATTCTATGTAGTGTAGATTTCTAAAGGCTACTCCACTTAGACCCTGTATAAACCAGTCTTTTTTGAAGTCTGTAGAGTATGTTATTTTCTCGAAGAGGTTATCAAATTCCGTTTTTATACAATATAGATTTAATATGCCAGGTGTTGCCTGAACTCTAATGCCTATTACACTCGCCGTGTAATCTTTTACTCCTAAACGAGTCAATTCCGCAGCTATATTGGAATTGTGGTAGAATTCAATATCATGATGTCGGCTCATATTGTTCATAATCCAAGAGTAAAAATATTTGGGGTGAGTAAAGTGCCTGGTTTCGTTTTTTTCTATATGTTGCTTTAACATAATATGTTCTCTTTTTAAAGCTTTTTCATGATGGAAGTATCTATAGAAATACTCTATCTCCGTAATGATCAGCGCAGTAGATAAATGACGATCTTTTCTAAAGGCGTACGCGTTTTGGAAAACGAACCGCTTGCAAGGAGTTCTTCGGCGAGTGGTTCCATGATTTGTGAGTTCCCTCACCATACATATGCATTATCTCCTTCAACATTAAAAATTCATTATTCATTTATATTCATAATTATTTCATATCATTTCACCGCTTCTATATACTTCATATCATCATATATTTATTTCGCACTTAATACTAAATTTTTCCTTGGTTCAGACAAAATATCTCTGCTCAAAATAGCATCAAATGTCAAAGACTGGCACAGTGACCTGATCCCACTCATAACTTTTATTCTTGAATATTAAATTACAACGTGTTTCATTACATGTTTTAGTCTCATTGTTACTTATACGATTTAATTTACTTTCAAATGTGTTATTACAAGTTACTTTAAAATTACATTCATGTTTATTTATTTCTCGTGTATATTCTTCAAAGTTTTTAAGTTTATGTTTCCCTAGTCTGTCCCTATTTTTGTCATATAGCCTTGTCTCACATTTTCTACTTAATCTCTCTTTCATCTTAATTTCATTCGCTCTGTCATTCAGTACGTAATATTTTTTCCTAGTTCTATAGTTCCTATTCATTCGATTTTTACTTTTTATTAAGGTTGGATAGTATGTAATCCTCCTAATCTCTATTTTCTGTCTGTCGGTCTTCCCCTTTGTCCGATTTCCCTTTTAAGTTTTCTTGTCCGCTTTTATTATTTATATAATTCTCTTGCTTTTCTAATTTATATATTTTTATTTTCACTGTCATCTTATCATTTAATATTTTAAGTATTGTAAACCTTACCTCATTTTTCTTCGAGAAATACCTTTTACCTTTTGCAAAACTACCCTGACTCATCTCCTCCATTATGACTTGTATTATATGAATATATTTATGTATGTGATATGATTTATTCGTATAAAAATACTTATTTTAAAAATACCACAGTAAACACAAATAATATCTTTTAAATACCCTAAATCAGTTTAGAAAAAAACCGAGGGATTGGTTGTGTAATTGTAGATTATTGGCCCTTTGTGCCCTACGAAATTCTCTACGTTTTTTATTGGCTTTAACCCTTGGCATAAAGTTACTTGCGTTAACTACTACTACTGTTTTGAAAATAGAGGTACCAATTATATTTCAAAAAAAAACAAACAGGGGAGAAAGTAACACTGATATAGACAAAATCTACAAGAACATTTTCCTGCCAGCCAGAAGACTGACTAAAGTGAAGAAAAATGCACTCGAAAACTATATTATTATCCCCGCCAGCCAAGAGACTGACTAAAATAAGAGGAAAATAATATTAGCTATTATTTTTTTCTTAAAAAAAAAATGCATCTGAGTGGATACAATCTTAACCAATGTATCCTTTCCTGCCAGCCTGAGACTGACTAGAGTGAAAGAAAGGATAAATGCAGACGATTACGGTCTTTAAAGGTCTATCTAATTTTTTTCCCGCCAGCCAGACACTGACTAAAGTAAAGGAAAAAAGAAGGATATCAGTTTACTCTTTAAATAGCTATAAAATAAATACATTCAATATATTTCAAAGAAATTAAATTAAATTTTTTTTTTCAGAAAAGTTTTTACCACAACCCCTACGGAAACCGAAGCTGGCGCCTCCACCACATGTCACGACCACTGGTCGTATAAAGGGTTGCTTGGCATGGAGAGGTTGTATTTTATGAGATGAAGTGAAATAATCATTTAAACAAGTATAACGAATATTTATTACAAGTTAAATATGAAGTAAAACAGACAAGTTCAAGAAAAAATAATATAAAAACAAATACAAAAAAGTCTTACCAGCTCATGATGAAGGAGATGGGTCGAGTAGTTGGATTCATTGGTATACAGTCCATCAAGAAGCCAACTACTCGACCCATTAAAAAAAATCTCTAAATCATTACTTTATCTCTTACATTTAATGTCTAACGAATTCGTGTTATCCGTTGTCACGCATAATATTTATTATTTAGTTGTCTATATGAACCCACAATTGCAAGGAATCTGTTGTACTTAGGCTCTCTATTTCTGTAATTCTTAAGCTAGGCAACCAATAACTTTTAATTAGTTTATAGGTAGATTCCTATAACCGTACTGACGATCGGTAACACAGATTTATTTCTTCACAATGGTTTTTGGCTTAGGTTTTGTCTTCCGGTATTCTGTCACTTTTCACGTGTGTGTAGTATTTGTTGGGGGTTTAAGCACTTACATAAGACGCGTATACCCAGTTAGATACATTTTTTTTTAGTGTTGAATTTGTCTACCATACCCTACGTTATTGTACTGTTGAATGTTATAAAGTTACTTCGTTTATTGTCACTAAAAGATAAAACTGAATTTGAATTTTTCATTATCGTCTCGCTAAGTAATTTATTTAGTAAATTTAAGGTTACATTGTACTTGAGCTGGTATTTGGAGAGAAAAATTTACTTGGCGCCCTGATACATCAAAGAAATTTAGAACCCCGACCATCTCCGCTGTCAGTCGGCGGCAAATACCGTTAGTCAACAGACGACGACCAACTAGGTACGTCAGATTGCAGTTTTAAAATTTGACGTAGCACTTTGTAACTTAAAACATTGACTGCATACAGATAGGGCTTCTCGAGTTACATCAAGAAAGCATGACCATTGTTCGTCTGTGCCAAGATTGTCTAAAGTATCATGCCAGTTAATGCGAAGTAGATGGCTGTTTAATTTCTTAAAATCAATTATAGTATGCCATTTCCTCTTGCATTCCGAATTATCCTCGTATATCACAAGTTGTAGACTACATGACAATGTTACGTGATCCTAGGCTCCAAAAGGGGGTAGATAATCAAGGGGCGAAAGTAGGTTCTCATCCGAGGTTAAAATAAGCTCTAGCAAGGACGGAAGTTGGTTGGAAGAGAATTGCATGTCTCTGGTAACAAGCGATTACGAACTTTGCTTTTAATCAAATTTAATTTAGAAAATATTCTCTCCGCTGACGCACTACTGTGCGGTAAAGAAAAAATATTAAATACAAATGAGCATATATTTCTAAAAACAATTTGTTCAGCAGAATTTTTTAAGCTATATAATTCAAACCAAAATTCGAGCTCCTTTAATTTATTTTTAACATCAGTGAGCAAACTAGATATCTCTCTTGCTTCACTTGAAATTTCTTCTATATTATTGTCAAAAAAATGAAGAAATTCTTGAATTAAAGGCGTAAGTGAGATCGGCAAGTTTTCATATTTTGATAAGTTATTAAACCTGTTACGAATTTGTAGACATAATTCTGTATAAAAACTAAGACAATTGTTACAAAATTGAATTAGGTTTTCTTTTTTTAAATTATATCTTATAATAAGCATTTCGACCTTCGCTCCCAAGTAGATATATCACCGTTTGGTAAATAATAATAATAATAATCTCTCTGGAGGACTCGCTTTACCATTAGATCGGGTAACGATAGAGTCCAAACAGAGTCGGTAACATTCAGAAGAGGAGTATTTCAGGGAGATTCCCTCAGCCCCCTTCTCTTTTGCATCTCCCTACTGCCATTATCCGTCTCGCTCCGGAAAACCCGTGGCTACAACTGCGGTACCCCCGGCGACAGGAGGCATAAGGTCACCCATCTATTTTATATGGATGACCTTAAACTTTATGCCTCCGGAGAAAGGGATTTCCAACAATCCCTTAGGGTGGTACAGGAGTACACGCGGGCTGTCGGTATGCAGTTCGGATTGGACAAATGTGCACTGGTCCATCTCAAGAGAGGACGATGTGGGGACTACGGAGAGGACGCGCAGCTCGTAGACGGAAGCATCTTACACCACCTAGATGCCGGAGAGTCATACACTTACTTGGGTGTCGAGCAACGCTCCACCCAAGAAGTGAGTGTAGTGAAAAACGCTCTCCGCGGCAAGTATCAGCACCGACTCCGACAGATCTGGTCTTCAGAACTGTCGGGGAAGAACAAGGTGTCTGCTACTAATATGCTTGCCGTTCCGATCCTTCTCTACTCCTTTGGAGTAGTGAAGTGGACTAGAGAGGAGCTGCATCAACTCGATGTAGGAACCCGGAGAAAGATGCACCTTAATAGGACCTGCATCCTAAATCCTCCGTTCCACGGTTATATCTCCCACGACATCGGGGAGGCCGTGAACTCTTGAGCTTGGAGAGTCTACACAGCAGGATGGAACCTGTAAGGTCGTTAGGAGTTCGGATCCCCTCCTCTGCATGGCCCGAGACCATGAAAATGCAGGGGTAGGAGCTTTTCTGTTTAAGGCAGCACGCAGAGCAGCCTATGAACTCGGTCTCATCTTCGACGTTGAGCGGGATAATCCCGACTCTGTCACCGAGTTGGAACCCGCTCGGCGGAAAGCCCAAATAAAAGCTGCAGAACAAACCATCTTTCTGCAGCTCCATTCGGATAAGCCACTGCATGGTGTCTTCTATAGAAATATAGAAGAACTTGGCTTATCCGAAAGGCTGACCTTCGCCTTCTTAAGGTCAGCCGGGCTGAAGTCTGAGACCGAAGGATTTATATTGGCTTGCCAGGACGGTGTATTCAACACCCTCGTCTATCGAAGTCGTGTCATGGGTATGGAGGTCGTTGACGTCAACTGCAGGGCCTGCCGCAGAGCGCCGGAGACGCTTATGCACTTGTTGTCGGCCTGCCCGACATATGCAGTCTCCGCCTATATCCAAAGGCACGACGGAGCACTACGAGTGCTTTACTACCATCTGAAGCACTCGTATGAGATAGACGAGACACCAGTGCTGCCTTATGCTCCGGGGGATATTAAGTCCGTTGTGGGGAATGAGGAATGAGAGGTGTCTAATTTATTGGAACTACTCGTTTCCCACGGTCAGGCAAATACAGGCAAACAAGCCTGACGTAGTCCTCATAGACCACCAACTCAAAACAATGTTCATCATAGAGTTCTCGGCTCCCGCGGAGAACAACATTGTCTTGAAGGAGGAAGAAAAGCGGACAAAATATCGAGACCTACTCTTCGAACTCCGCAGACTGTATCCAGACCATACTGTCAAGCTGGTGGTACTGATTATAGGAGCTCTCGGTGGAACGAGACATACGCTGCTTTCGGAATTGAACATCATACCGGCATGCCGACAATCAGCAGAAGTCCTAGCCGGGAGAATGCAGAAGGCTGTCATTCTTGGTTCACTGCGTCTGCTCAGGGCACACGAGTCACGGAACCAGTGATCACTGACTCTACGGTGTAGAGAGTGGTTACTGGCGCTCCCAGCGTACCCTCTCTGGTATCGGAGGCAGGGAGAAGGACGACTGGTTTTACTTAAAAAAAATGATAATAATAATAATATTTATTCAGAGTTTAAACAGAATACACAATATTTATACAAATTGAATAAATATATATGTTGTACATCGCACCTTATGAAGTATAGAAGTATACTTGTTTTAAGGCTCGATGCTAATATACAACAGTAAAAATAAATTTAAAATTATATGAAAATTTTCATTACTCAATTTAAACATAAACAATCAACCTACATATTATTTACAAAACAATAACATAACATTACATTTTATATACAATACAATAACATAACATTACATTACATTTGCCTATATATGCATATATAAGGTAATGTTAATGAAGCAATTCTTTATAAGTCCATTAAGTCGTGAATTTCCTTTCTGGCATATTTGTTTAGATTAGTTTTTATTTTTCTTTTAAACGAGTGCAGAGTTTTTTCACTTTTTATATCATCTGGTAAAGTATTGAATAATTTTGGACCAAGGTATTTATAACATCTTTGGCTTATAGATTTGCACATTAAATGGTTTATGTATTTATTTTGTTGACGGGTTTCGTATTTATGGCTAAAGGTAAGTAATTCAGTTTTGTTTATATATTGTGTTGTTGTTATATTAATATAAAACAGTTGTCTAACGTCCAATATATTAGACTCCTTATATAACATGTCGCTAGGATATAGATTATCTTTAAGGAGGATTATTCTGATAAATTTTTTTTGAATAACTTCTAAAAGATTAAGGTAAGTTTTTGATACTCCACCCCAACCTATAATACCGTATAATAGCTGACTTTCCACCAAACTATAATAAAGTATCTTTTTTTGCCTTATATCTAAGATGTTTTTTAATTGCCGAAATCTATACAATATACAGCGTAGTTTTTTTATTACGTAGGTAATGTGAGATTCCCATTTTAAGTGGCTATCTATTATTATACCCAAGTATTTTATTTGCGTTGGAGGTAATATGCTAAAGTTTTCTTGTACAGTTATATACGGAAATACTGGTAAACATTTAAAGGATTAAGTTTTAAAACATTGGTTTTATCAACATATTCATGTTTTAAATAATATTTTAAAATTGTTTTATAAAGTGAGGTAATCCTTTCAAATAGTAAATGAATTTTTGGTTTCTCAGACTGAAATTCAATATTTAGTTTGTTTACCATTGGATATGATAGGAAAGTAAGATACAGTTCATATTCCTAGTCATTGAATTTTTCAAAAATATTATTAGGTCTAGCAAAATCCTTTTCTTCAAACACCTCTGATGTGAAAAATACATACAACAAATACAACAATACAACAAATAAATACTTCATCTAAAACTATAATAACTTTCTGGCAAGAAATAATTATTTATGGCAAGAAACAAAAAGTTTGTCATAATTAATTATTTCTTGTTTGAAAAGTATAAATTTTCTATTATTACCTGTATTGTTGTATTAGAGGATCCACTATCAGACTCTGATGATGATTTATTAATTACCGGTGCCAAAGTATTACATTCAGGTGTAGCAGAGGACGTAGATGGCTGAGGTTCCGATTTTGCGTCAGGCTTTCGTTTCCTTACGACAAATCTATTTGAAACCGAAAACAATATATTCCATTTATGGAAAATTTTTTAAAAATCGATGGGGAAACGTATCTTTTTTATTTGCAAAGCGTTCTCCCCTTCGGTTTCAGAAATTTCATATTTTTATATGTAACATGCGTTTGATGTTAGTCAATGTGTAATATTACAGACTTACCTATCCATATCTTTACCCCAGAGTATGTTAAGTCACAAACCAGGCATATCGAGAAAATCGAATATTTTTTCTACAAAATCCTACGTGACTTAAATGTTTTCTAAATTACGAGTGTGTAATTGGGAGTAAGAGTAATTTACTATTTAACCTACAGTCCGGAAAGAATCTCAAAAATTACACGTTTGCATTGAGGAAAAAATATGTTTTATTGGACTTAATCTATATTAAGTCACTGAGTGTGGTATATTAAACAAAGTCAAACAGATTTAAGTCCAAAAATATTTTATTCTCATAAGAAAACTGTAATAACAAAACAACAAATGGTGTTATAAAACTTTTGAAACCTTATCTAATATTCAGTTACTTTCATCTTCTCGTTCCTCACCGTGAAGAAGATTTTTATAAAAGGTATGGAATTGTTTTAGGATCCACTGTAAAAGTTTTTGTAGATGTTCGTATTTTTTTGTTGAATTTTTTTTCAAGCCGTCTCTGATCTGAGGTAGAGATTCAGGCAATTGATTACTTTTCCTTGTATTTCTGTTTATAGTGTAAGATTCGAAATTGTCGCTGAATTTGGTTTTATAGAATATTACTCCAGGCGTATCTCGCCTAACTTGAAAATGAACTACCTTAGATATTAGAAAATTTTCTCCAGATTGTTTTCTTACGCAAGACAAATGGTGCTGTGGTACCTCCATACGAACTTTTAAAATTCAAAAAATCATTTGTCTCCATTCCTGTCACATGGAAAGATTTTTTTGCACTACATAGCCTCACACCTTGCTGCCAGTCCCAAGGCGTAACTATTTTTAGATGAGAATTTTTTTCTTTCCCGTTCAATAACAGAGTGGTCTGCGTCTGCTTCTAAATGTGTGTGACCTCTCGTTAAGAATTTATGGCTTATTGTTTTCAAATTTGGTTTAATTTTAAAAATTTAAAAGTAGCACATCATCATTTGAGAGTTTCTGTTTTGCGACGGGCAGTTGTCAAACCATATAATCAATTCTTGAACATTGTCAGTAATATCGCAAATTTCACACCATTTGAGTACACAGGATGCAATTTCATTGCCTCCACGGCCAGCTATGCTCTCATCCCACATCATACAATAGGCTTTTTCTAGAGTAGAATCATGTATAACTAAATTGTAGGTCCATGGTTTAAGGCTATAAAAACTTTGCGAATTGTAAAGTTCCGGAGTAGCCAAACATTTCTGTAAGTCTATCATCACAACCTTTTCTGTTCCATATTGTCTTGAATGTTGTTTGTCTGTCGCTTTCAGTTTGTACCGGTCTCCAGCATCTATCAAATGAGAATCATACTCTTCTTATGTCTTGGTTTTCAGCTTCTCGCAGTTTTCACTGAAACATGTCACAATTATCGCACGTATCGTTATCTGGATTCTTAAAACCATAATTAAACTCATAGTTGAAGACATCAGACTAGATCCATTCTTTAGCAATTCTTTCTTCTGATACGTCGCTCTCTTTGCAGTACTCCACATAAAGTTGGTACTTTCTTGAAATATTTAGATGATTTCCCAGATATTTCTTTCTCGATCTCTCCCGTGAGTAGTGTGACTCGTAAACTGGAAACTGCATAATATGATTATAATTTACACTTTCACGAACCTCAGCTGGAGTCTTGTTAGCGGGCACATGCCTCCCTCTTTTATCAGGTGATAGTATACCGCCTTCTCTCTTTTTTGAAATAGCAGTATCAACCATTTGTTGTGATATAGATAGAGTGTTGAGGAAACATTTTTTGCAAACGGTAAACTGCTTTCCATTGACTTCGAAGGTATACCTGTTAGTGTGTTGCCTTCTGCCTTCTCGCTAACTATTTCTTTCTCGCCTTCGTTTAATGTTTATTTATAGTACGTGGGACGCAATGTATTGTCTATTCATATCAACAGATTTCTGATCTGTCCAAAATTGTTTATGTATCTTCTCCCGTATTGCTTCTGATATATCTGTACATCTGAGCTTACAGGTATTTCCACATGCAGGTTTCAAAATTTTTTCTCTTACTGTCTTTTTGCTTTTTGGTGAATACTCTAAGCCAGAATTCCTTTTGCTTTTCTCTATATATCTTTTCGATTTCTTTGGGTCCGATTTTCTCTTCCTAGTCCTCTGTCGCATTTCATTATCATCCTCTGTCACCGAAAAGTCTGGATCTACTACACTGTCATCGCTATCGAAGTCATCAAAACTTAAGTTTTCTCCGTCGCTGTCTTCAGCGGATATATGTCTAGTAACTACTAATTTTCTTTTCACATGAGCAAGCCTCTCAGCAACAGTCTTTTGAACACTACAGTTTTCGTCAGATGGAGATGACATGTTTATGATGAATGGACTCGGCAATCTTCGAACGTTAGAATTTACTTCTTTTTCAGATTCTATTTCCATTGCTGAGCAGGAAGTGGTATCTTTGATCACAATCACAGGAGGTGACACTGCAAGGCCCACAGCACCTTCTGAAATTTCCATGTGGCTTGAACTGCTTGCAGTCATACTGGGTAGCTCTAAGTTGTTCATAGAATTGTTTAAAATTTCATTTTTCGATTCTAGTTTTGAACTTTGTGAGGATATTTTTTCTGAAAAAAAAAGACCTTTGTGAGTCGGGTATTCTCAAACTGGTTGGTTTTTGTCCAAGAGGCCCACACACCATCCTATTGTAATAAGGTAAAAAAATTAAATCATTACTATTTTTCTTAATTTCATGAAACGAGGTAGCAAAAATAAAAACATTCTTTTTGAGGTCGATGAATAAAGTTTTAGCGATTGTTTTGTACAAAAATTCGTCTACTTTTTTAATCAAAACTGTAATCAAAATTTTTACACTTTTATCTTTTTTATCATTAAATCCAGTAGAAAAGATAAGTCACACCCGGAAATTAAATCACCAAAACCCAAACAAAGTCCATTTTAGCCGAGAAATAAAATTATTATTGTGGCTTTGATGCATAAAAGGTACTTACATTATTACTATTGTATATTTTATAAAGATTTGTTACCAATACAACAATAATAAAACAAGAATGGCAAAATGAGAAATCAGCAATTTCAAAACATTCAAAAACAAATTTACCAAAACCCACGAACCATTTGATAATATTTTCAGATTCCATGTTATCGTCGTCTGGGTTTTCAGGTTGAAAATTTTCTGACGAGTCACTATCATGAGTAGAAAATTCTTCTTCTGACGAATCTGAACTTTCCACTTCTTTTGTAACTGTTGGTCCCTTCTTTTCAGCTTTGCCTTTTTTTACTATCGTTTTTAATTTTATTTAAAAAATCCTCTCTAGTAATTATTTCTGCTTCATTAGTATTAACCTTTGTACGCTTACTTGCTGCCTTAGGATTTCTTTTAATTTTTTCTAACAGCAAAGCTTCAAAAGTAACTAAAGGTGTAGTTGATACAACCGGAGTAGTATTAGGAGATAAAACATGAGGCGAAGGAGCCTCGAAACTCGAGGGATTATTAGGAAGATGTAAATGTTCAACAGTATCAACATTGCCTGATTGCTCCTGAAGAGGACGGAGTGGTTCCTTTTGTACTGAAGACTTATCATAATTTAAATCATTCGGGTTAAATATATCTTCCTTAATTGCATTTCTGTTGACTGGAAAAAGGTCAGTTAACTGAAATCCTTTTTTCAGCAAGTCACTTGTCAAAGTCTTTCATACTTCTCCCACCAATATGGAAAATCCCAAGTGGTTGTTCGTAGTGTTCTCTTTGCCACGTTATTAATAATTCGTCCCATTTCTTTTTAAAAACGTTAAAAACTGAACTGTCAAGGGGCTGGAGAATATGCGTAGTATGGGGTGGCAGTTTGAATAAGGTAATTTGTTCCCGTACAGCCAGTTCTATAAGTGGAATGGATACATGGGACGTATGCCCATAAAATATTAAAAGGAGTGGTCGTTGTTCGGGACATTTTTAAACCAGGCTAAAAATGCGTTCTCTGTCATCAACCCATTAGGTGTCGCCCTATACCCAGTACCCGGATAAGCCTCTTCCGGCATCCAAATATCCCATAGATGTTTAGCTTTATATAATATATAGGGCGGTAATTTTTCCCCACTGGCTGAAACACAAAACAGAACTGACGTATTTGTTCTCCCCGTGCCATGAGTTGTTCTAAAAACTGGTTTATTTTTTGTGGCAACAACTTTTGTTGATTGTGGGTCATGGCACATAGAGGTCTCATCTTAATTGAAAATCTGAGACGGTTTATCAGTCAAACCCAGTTCTTCCAAAAGTGATTTATACTGGTCGAAAAAACCGTAAATTATTTTTGGATGGGTCTGCTCCGTCCTTACACTCTGACGTTTAGAAGGCTTTTTACATGAAAATTTCCAACGTTTGCAGAATCCGATGAACCAGTCCTTACCAGGTCGGCTTTGTTTAAAACGATTCTCAATTTTATTTTCTGCGAGATAACATGTGGACTAAATTTAGTATCTCCTTTCGAGATAGCCCGAATCCCCATTTGTTTAATATGTTGATGTTTTCAGCAAGGGTCTGTTCTACCTCTTGGCTTAATTCAGTTGGTCTTCCTACGCTTTTTTCTGACTTTTTTCTATTTTCCCATCCTTTTATATTCAGAATAAGAGTTGACCAAGGTATATTAAACGCAGCAGCTGCTCTTTTAATACTCCACCCTTTTTCGACCAATTCTTGGGCTTTTCTAATGTCCTCCTTTTTATATAATTTGGTTTTTTGCAGGTTCTTTCCCTTGCTTCGAGGCATTATTGCCTGAAAATAAATATAAAAATATGTCGTCAATGATCAGAGTAAGTTCCTATTATTAAATTAAAAAACACCACTGGTATTTAAATTAAAATAAGTAACGAGTACAAATCAGAAGTTCATTGATAAGTAGTGTCACATTTAAAATTATAATAAGTCACAATTACCCGATGATGTTAAAAACCGCCGTGTAAATGTGACACCCCTTAGAATTCTCCCGTACGTTGTTTCAGGTTATGTTTCTATGTGAGTTATTGCTTAATGTATATTATTCTACAAATCTAGTAATATAAATAAGGTTAATTGGTAATATGTTAAAGTTATTTAAATTTGAACTGGATATAGGTAAAATTTCCGAAAATGGAAAAGAGAAACGATCCAAAATAACTTACCGTATGGTTCTCCCAAGCACACAGTAACAACTAACGGTCGAGCAGTTGGCTGACGCGGCGCTGTCAGTGCCAAATTCGTTTGAATTTAAGGCGTCATTAATAACTGATAACCGAGTGCCACAGTTACCTACCAGTATGTCACAATTTGGCGAATGCACAGTAACAAGATCTTTTGGCAACTTGTACAGCTTTATATGACGGAAACCTGTCTGGATCTTTAGATCTAATAACGTTATATTGGTAAGTAATGAGTTTGGCTTCCACCATGGTTGAAAGAGCCTCTTCCCCAGACATTTTTTGTACATAATATTGTTCCAATGCTTTGTAAGCTTGTTTGTACTTACATGCTCGTGTAGGTGAACGTGTAATCTCGTCTACCAAATTTGCTGCAGTTGGTTGTCTCAAAGCTCGCAAATGCGTTTTAGTAACATATGCTACTTCTGCGAGCGAGGCATTCTTTGTAAGGTCTTTGGTTTTTGCGCGTTTGCTTCGAATAGAACTCTCTTCAAATGCTAAGGATGGCCGACCTCGCTGTCTCGTGCTTTCACGAATGTTATATAACTCAAAACTAATTGATGTTTCTAGCCACTCTTTGTTTTTCGATAGAAACCTTGTTGCTACCCTATTAGCTTCAATCCATTTTTCTTTAAAACGTGATGTGAAATGCGAAACGTTGCTATATAATTTACTTAATTCGCTTGTTGGACAATTGGTACGATTTCTAAGGTGTTCTTTCAAAAACTGAAATTGTTCTTCTAATTTTTGGTACCCAGATTCCCTCATTATTGTGTACAGATCAATTCTTTTAATGAATAAAGCAGTTGAACATGATCCTGTAATAATTAATTGAATACATGTCATACATCAAATTATTTACAAATCAAACAATATACTATAGGGTTGTTGAAAGAAGCAAATAAAATAATAAGGAGTAGACATGAGTATTTGACTTAGCTTTACTACGAATCTATTATAGTATCACTATATTAATATATAAAATTTTACGTGGGGGAGTGTGAGAAAGTTAATTATTTATTACCTTAAGAATTTTAGAACAATACGTAAATATTTGGTACTTTGCAAAGGCATTTTCAAAATATTATTAAAATTATTTCATTAATAAATTAAAAATAAATCCATTAAATTTACATAATACATACCTGAAGGTGTTGATGGGTCCATTTTAAAACAAAGTAATAACAGCGAGTTTGAAAAAACACAAAGTAATTTATTACGATAATATTTAATTTACAAATACACTCGTCAACCGCAGTTACATAGACCTTATAATCCGGTCAATTTAGACATTCGAAGGTGCATAAAGTCCCAACAAGCTGAAAATCAGTAAAATTGTTTAAAACAATTATAAATAAAATTTAAAAGTTCCCCATCATTCCCGTGTATGGAAAAATTTTTACTGGAGGTCAAAGGTCAAAAAAATGAGTTTTTCGCGATTTTCAGCAAAACGGTAAGTTTTATCATAAAAGTATCCCAGACAAAAATTGTAGATCATAAAATTATCTATAAGAAATGTACCAATACCTTTTTTCCTACGAGCCACCGTTTCTGAGATATAACGACTCAAAAAGTTGTAAAAGCTGTTATCGTCATAATATGCACACGTTTCCACGCCACCTATGAGGTAGTGTACTTAGCGCGTTTTTTTTAACGTGGTTTCCCCAGTAGGCCTACTCCACGGGTCAGTTGTGATCCTGTTTAATTTGAAACTATTGCAAAATAACGGAAAATTTCAAAGATTGGAAAAGATAAAAGCGATGTAAATTAAAAAAAAGTGGTGAAGTTCATTCGTCTGATTCGTAACTTTCAAATTCTTCTTGTTCTTCTTCTTCATCTTCATTTTGGATGCAAGTAAATTGCGTCAATAGCGATGTATCGTATGACACTTCGTCGGAATCAAACGAATCCTCCACTGCTGGTGATTCAACATTAGAGCACGACCGGCCTTGACAATTTGTGCATGCCAGAGAACAAAACAGTCCGACTTTTTTGTAACCACATTTAGCACTGCATCCCTTTTTGCAGTTGCAAAAAATTGTGTTCAGCAGTTTTTCCGGCGCAGATGGGAGTAAAGTTTGAACTGGCTCTAATATATTGTTGACCAACTTCCAACCCCAGTCTGTAGGGTCTAGCTGATAACCAAGCCACACTTGAACTTGGTAATATACCCGAAAAAGATGTTGATGAGCAGCAACTGAGGTTGGAGGAAGACATGCTAATTGAACTTGTTTTTTATTTTTAGTATTTTTAACGAAACATGCATATCGATACTTATCTAAACAGGTAGTTTTTTTAGGAGCTCCGTACATAGAAAGAAGAAAGCGGATGCCGTTGGTGATAACTTCTTGTTGAGTTTTGACACTTTACAAAAGTAGATAAACTTTTTGATGAATATATATCCGATTGATGTTGAGCTTTTCCTGGTTTTAAGAAGAAAATAGTTTTTTCAGTTGGCGTTCGAGCAGTGAGTAATACGAGTAAGTCTACATCTTCACCCACAACAATAGTTGTATTTGTCAAATTGAATTGCTCTATTGCTGTTTCAATAATCAATACATCAGCATCATTATTAGCTTGTTTTACCAATATATTTTCAGCAGTAAACTTTTCGTTCAACATTGAAATGAACCGAGACTTGTTGTGAGTATTTGTAAGAAATTTCTGTTGACTGGTTGGAACTGTCATAAGTTCATCAAATAAATTATCAGAAGATGAAGATGTTGCTAAAGTTCGACGACGTTGTTCTGCAGCTTTGATATTTCTCGTGCAATCATCATAGCCATCAAATACGACAGTAACTCTGGAACCAAAATGTCGACGTACATACTGAACGTATTTACCTAAGATAAAGTTGAATGTTTCTTCGCTATCCCACACAATGCGGTGTAGTAAGTATCCTCCGTTAATGATGTATGTCGCATTAGCGTTGTTAATATCGATATTTACCTTTTCAAAACAATCGTAAATGGCAGACTTCTGTGTTTTACGCATCCCGATGTCATCAAACAACGATAAAGGGTAGGGAGCTAATTCATGTTCAAAATATTTTTCTATTTCATCTTGAAATGCTGCAGTAATACTCATGCGTTGGAACAATAATACAGGGTCAATAGGTACTTTTTCTTCATGAACTTTTATGGTACTAGTCATAGCTAAAAGAGGAACAACTTTGTCAGCGCGTTTTAATTTAATATTATTGAATGTCAGTCCTGTCATTTTTGCCATAGAAGCAAGTCCAACTTCACGAGCTTTATAACAATTAATTTTATCGTCACCAACGACACCACTCGCAATAGAAACAATTTTGTTAACCTCTGGAAAAGGATCATGCGTTGAGAACCACGCTAAAAGTCTTCGTATGTCTTTAGCATCTTTGTTTACTCGTGAATCACTTGCACTTCTTATAGTTATAACTTATGTATATTTTATATTTTAAGTATAAGTTACAATGACCGATAGAAAAATATTTCAACATATATAACCACTCTAGAGATGTATATACGTGGCGTACTCATGCATATTATGACAACAACTTTTACAACTTTTTGAATCGTTATATCTCAGAAACGGTGGCTCGTAGGAAAAAAGTATTGGTACATTTTTTATAGATAATTTCATGATCTACAATTTTTGTCTGGGGTACTTTTATGATAAAACTTACCGTTTTGCTGCAAATCGCGAAAAACTCATTTTTTTGAACTTTGACCTCGAGTAAAATTTATTCCATACACGGGAATGATGGGGAACTTTTAAATTTTATTTATAATTATGTTTTGAACAATTTTACTGATTTTCAGCTTGTTGGAACTTTATGCACCTTCAGTCTCATTTTTTGGTCTAAATTGACCGGATTATTACTGCCTGCGGGTTTGGTAGAAAGACGAGCATGCCTCAAGGTTAAGTAGTGGGGGAAAATATGCCCGTATTCATGCTGATAATAAAAAGCAACAATACTTTGTTCGATGCGACATTCCATTTTTTAATTTTTTTTGCCGGCTTTCGGGGTATCTTGCCACACTGTGGCGACGTTAACCCTACTCCTTGCGGAGTCTGGCCGTCCTCCTATCGGCCACCTCGGAGACGCGCCTGGTAGGTTGCTCAACCTTCCCTAGGGGCAGGAAGAAGAAGTATTAGAAATTAAAGTAAGTAATGAAAAGTTCAGCCGAGTTAGATTCGTCAAAATAAGAAACAAGTTTTTAAAAACTGATTAAAAATTATTATTGGACACAAATACAGTAAATGTCGCAAGCAACTGAAGATTAGAAGTAAACAATTTAGCGTCTATTACTAGTATTTATAAGTTTTGTTATCTACTATGCTGAGTCCTATAAAAGGTGCTACATATGTGTTCTTTATATGACGCCAGCATTATCTACAATTATAACTCCTCCGGCCTTAAGAGTAAAATTATCCTGAAAGGGTTAATTTTTCGGTTTTTCTAAATTATTATTTGTTCTTCGGTAGAAGGAGTTTCACAATTTCTTTTTAATATATTTTAAAGCATTTCTACAATAATGAAATAATATGATTAAGCAAAAGCATAATATAATATAACTGTCCATACATTTGATATATTTTTTAAATATTTTTACATAAGTGATATATGATTAATAAAAGTGCATATAATATAATGATCCATATATTGGTTTTATAACTAATAGGAACGTCATTTATTTCTTTAATTTCTTTCGCTTGTTCTGCTAATAAATTTTGACTATTTATGGTTTTTTTATTACAAGTAATATTTACTGAGGCAATTCGAATTTAATATTATGCGAATTAGTTGCAAGATTCAGTTCTCAATTAAAATTTGACACTCTCTATTTGAATTGATTACAATTGTTTATTGTACTTTCCTTTTAGTTAGAGTTTTCTTTTTGTCACAAGTTGGGGTTATCGTCTTTACATAAATATTCGTGGATATTTATGAATATGTGTTCATTACTAATCTGTACATATATATTTTTTGTGTTCTTAAAGTCACAAATTTTGTTTTTAGTAATAATAACTGGTACATATCCGTTGTTTTATAGGTAGGGTTATACAATTCGAAATTGAAATTTTCTTTTTCGATTAGAGGAATTTTTCTAATATAAAAATTTACAGTAAAGTTTCTAGAGTATCTTTATATATTTTTCCGTATTTCAATATATTATCAATTTCTGGTTTAAAAGGTAGTTGTGAATTTATTAAATTTTTCTTAGTTTCATTTATTTCTATTAATATTTTTTATTTTTCTTTTGAATTTATTATTAAATTTTACAAAGTATTTAATTTGGCAAGGTTGATGCAATTTCGTTTTTTTCAAAGATGTCATAAATATTTTGATATAAAATGTTATTTGAGTTAGCAAAGAGTAGGTTAAGAAATATTGATAGTTATTTGATTAGCTAAGATAGTTTTAATTTTGTGCTGATTTTGACTGAGTGTCAGTAACAGGTTTACGAAGTTATTTTAAATGAATAGTATTTATTTTGCCAATTTTCGAATTTTTTATTTTAGCCTTATTAAAATCTAATAATTCAGTAATTATGTAAGGTCCTGAAAATTTATTTTTTGCTTTTGATCCTTCTAATTTCTTACATACTGTCTGATTGACTTTGAATTCGGTTTGTGAGTCACCTTTAGTATTTCGTTTTTCAGTTACTTTTTCTTTTCGAATAGTTTTTTTATTTTTAATAGCCTCGTATAGATTTTTATCTATATATCTATCGGTGGGACTCCCGCTACCACCTGTACCGCTCTTGCCGACACCATCCTATATGCTCCAACCACCCTTAGAAGCATTTTGCGCTGAGTCCTCTCCAACATTACCCTGTAACTTTCTATCCTCAAGACACCGATGTTTGGCAACAGCCTAGTTAGCGTCGCAATCCTCTTTTCAACCTTTTCGACGGTCCTTTTTACATGCTCACCAAAAGTACCTTGTACGTCCATGTAGATTCCTAGATATTTGACCTGCTTACTTAAGCCAATCTCCACGTTACTTAGGTTGAACGTCAATCTTTTCTTACTCCTGTACCCTCTTAACAATATAGCATCGGTCTTCTCTGGAGCTAATTTCAGAGGATGTCCATTTATCCACTCCTCGACCCCTCTAAGAGACGCATTTACTAACCATCTCAGGGCTTTCTCGTCGTCCGCCTTCGCCACCAGAGCTAGGTCGTCAGCGAAGCCCACCAGCTTTGCCCCCCGATCCAAGGGGATTCTCAGTACTCCATCGTAGAAGATGTTCCAAAGTGTCTGTCCGAGGACCGAACCCTGCGGAACCCCCCTCGTCATCGGCATTTCCTCTGTTTTGTCTATGAGGATCGTTCTGTCACTCAGATAACTCCTTATAATCTCCCTAAGGAATCGAGAAATCCCCCTCCTTATTAACTCCTGCATTATTGCACCCCACGGAGCCGAATTAAAAGCATTTCTCACATCCAGTGTTACCATTGCTTTCAACTTATGACTTGTCTCCTTCATCCAATCTGTTATATTGTCGATAACGTGGATGGTGGACCTCCTCTTCCTGAAGCCGAACTGGGTCTCTGCCAGTTCCTCTCCAGCTTCCACCTCCACTTCCAACCTCTCCCTTATTAGCGTTTCGTACAGCCTCTGAGATGATGCCTCTTCCGGAGGCCATTTTCCCTTCCAGATAAGGACTAACTTCGCGACCTTCCACCTCTTTGGGAACCTCGCACTCCTTAGTACATCATTCATGACAGCCGTCAGCATTTGCGGCGCCACCTTAGATGCCTCCACTAGTGCCTCTGGGTAATCCATCCGGGCCCGGGCTTTTCCCGGTTTTCATTTTCCCCAATGCTGTTTGCACTTCTTCCAGGGTAAAGAGAGGATAATCCTCCCTCCTAACACCGTCCTCCTCAAGGTCGTTCTCCTCTTCTGCTTCCGGGAAGAGCTGCCTAGCGATACCCTTCTTAACTTCCGTGCTTAATTCGTACGGCGTTTCTAAGACTCTTGACGGCTATCCTGTAGCCGTTTCCCCAGATGTCGGTGTTCAACTCTTCGCAGAGCTTACTCTAGTGTTTCCTTTTCGAGGCACGAATAAGCCTGACCTCTTTTTGGATTTATATTCCTTGTTCGCCACTCTGAGCTCCTCGTCCTCTTCATCCCTGTTTCGCATTCGGGTAATCGTCCTCCTTGATCTATTACACTCACTCCTGGCCTGCTCTATATCTTCGGTCCACCAGTACGGGACCTTTATTGGGTTACCGCTGGCCCTTTGCACCTGGCTTCTCTTATAAACCCTCGTCAAGATCCTTCCACACGCTTCCGCAGTCCATCGGTGGTTTGCTGGCAGGGCACCCAGCTCGCCTTCTATGTTAGTCCTGAACTGCCTTTTGTCTAGTAGAGGTCTTTTCCCCCCGTCCCTACCATCCTGCTTCTTGGTATCCGCGATCTGGAAAAAAAATATGTCTATGATCGCTTAGGCTTTCCCCTGTTAACACTTCCCATCCCTCAATCTGACTTGCTATTCCCTGTGTGGAACAGGTAATGTCGATGAAGCTCTCGCTCTTCCCTCTGCACCATGTCGGAATCTTCCCATCGTTATGTATGACCATGTCGCTAGCCGCTACCCATTCCGTCCAATACCCCTTCTCCGGTCTATTATTGGGGATCCCCATTGCGGAGACTTTGCATTGAAGTCCCCCATTACCACGGACTCTTTTAGACTTGCCGTAACTTCATGCATCATATTATCCACATCTTCTTTAAATTTCTCTAGCCTTATGTTGGGCGAGCTATAGCAGCAGACTAACCTAAGCGTTTTCAGCTTCAGAATGATAAAGCCCTCCCCTATGTGCGCGCTTTGCACATCTAATTTCCTGTTTATGACATACATTGCTACGTCTACCCTTTTACCTTTTAGCCATTTGCCATTTTCCACCGTTCTTAAATAGGGTTCTCCCGCCACTAATATGTCAACTTCCTTTTTCCTGGCCACTGTGAAAGCCATGTCGTGGCATTTACTAGATCTCTGTAGATTTGTCTGCAGGATCTTCAATGACCGATTACTCCTACTCCGTCTTAGTTGGAGACACTCAATAATAGACCGATCTCCCCCTCCTCTCAGCTTTGTCAGGTTTTCCACCTCCTTAGCTACCGCCGCATCCCGTTGCTGTCCTAGTCAGGAGATGGGGGTCGACCTTTCGGAGTCCCTTCCTCCTCCTGTCACGGAACTTGCCACAGTGTTCGGCCCTCTTCTTTTAGCTTCCCTCAGACTCTCCACAGCCACCCTGTACTTGGGCAACCCTATGGAGTCGGCCCTGTGCCCTGCCACCTGGCATACATAGCATTTCGCCTCGTTCCTGCACTGCTTGGCGTTATGATCAGCTCCCAGGCGTTATGATCAGCCCCCAGACATTTCCAGCACTTTCCTTCCATCTTGAATTCATCGGCCTTGCATTCCTGCCTCCTATGCCCAAACTGCTGGCACTTAAAACAACGGACCGGGTCAGTTGTTTCAATCACTCGACTCCTAAGCCACCCAATCCTGATCCTACCCTTGCCAACAATAATCTCAGCATTTGCCTTTGACCGGGTTATAATAATAATAATAATATATTTATTCATGTAAGCCCTATTACAGGATATGAACAGTCATTGTTAGAGAATAAATTTTAAAATATATGATACATACACTTTAGACATATTAGTAAGACAAAATATACATAAAATTATAATACATTAATAAAGATAAAACATTACAATAATAAAATTTAAATGACTACATTGAAATTGTAAAATTCTTTTAGAGAATAAAAACAATTTTCACAAAGGAACAGACGAAGTTTTATTTTGAACTTATTTATGTTTATTTCCTGTTTTATTGTAGTAGACAATTTGTTGTAGACTGTTCCACATAGATAGAAAGGTCCTTTCTTGTAAGTACTTAGATTGAATTTATTAATATAAATTTTACTACATCCTCTTGTGTCGTGATCATGCACACTATCGTGTTGAGGAAAGTGTGATAAGTTAAGTTTAACAAAAAGAGCTGCCTCATAGATTAACAGGCATGGTAGGGAGAAAATTTTATTATGAATAAAAGTTTGACGACATGATTGCAAAGGATTTAATGAAAATATTAACCTAATAATTTTTTTTGATGAATAAATATGCGTTGAAATTCACAGCTAGTTCCCCAGTATATTATTAAGTATTTCATATGCGAGTATGCCAAAGCAAAATATATGTTCAACAAATATTTTTTGTCCATAACGCTCCTTAGATTTCTAATAGCAAAATAGGCAGAGTTTAGTTTTTTTGCAACATGTTCAATATGGTTTGACCAGGTGAGTTGTTCATCTAAAAATAGACCTAAAAATTTCACACTTTGGACTTTAACAATTGTCGTGTTATTTAGTTTCACCACAATATGTGGATTTTCTCGTCTCTTGTGGAACATTATATATTTTGTTTTTGTAGCATTAATTATGAGCCTGTTATTAAAGCACCAGGTATAAAATTGTTGTAGAATGCAGTTTACTTTACTTTGGAGTTCCTCAGGGGATAGAGCAGTAATACAGATTGTTGTATCGTCAGCATATAACACTACAGTTACGTTGTTTGCAATATGGTGTTCAAGATCATTGATAAACAATAAGAATAATAATGAAGATAACACACCCCCCTTGAGGAACACCTAAGTTGATCTGAGAGGGTTGAGATATGTGTTCACCTATTTTAACTCTGATTTTTCTATCAGACAGAAAAGAATATATCCATTCGTTTAAAGGCTCTCTTATGCCTAAGTACTTTAATTTTTTAATTATGAAATTTTTGTTAACACAGTCGAAGGCACGTGTTAAGTCAAAAAACAGTGTCAAAACATATTCACCCTTGTCTAGCGCATTGTAAATAGGATCAATTAATGAGAAAGAAGCTGTGTTTGTAGAGAAATTAGGTCTAAAACCATGCTGACTGTTACATAAAAGATTCTGTTTATTGATAAAAGTATAAATTCGACAATGAATAATCTTTTCAAACAATTTAGAAAAACAAGATGGTAGGGTGATAGGCCTGTAATTTTCGATTAGATCTTCCTGAGAGGATGTATTTTCAGCAAGATGGCCTCCGTAGCAATCCCCAAGCTGTCCCTGATTGCTTCTTCGATTTCCGCTTCGGTGGTTAATTCATCCAAATCCCTTAGAATCACTGTTTTCTTAGCAGTTATTACATCTCGGTCAAGGATTTCTGCTACCTTATCTCTGACGGCCTTCTTGAGCGTATCCGCCACTTCTTCTTTCCTCCCCGACACGTTAACCCTTACATGGCCTTCCCTTGTCTTCGCTATATTCTTAATTTCCAGACCGAGGTCTCCAACGTTCATTTTTCTCATTTTTGCGAGGGCTTCCGCGTACGTCCCCTCCCTTCCCAGTGCTGGTTTGATTATCACCGTCGCATTATGCATTACCGTGTTTTTCCTCCTTTGCGTCCTAGTGCTTCCCGACGACTCTACAATTTCCGTATCGTTTGTGTTCCGACTCCCCTTGCCCTGCGGCACAAACGCGTGTATTTCAATTTCCGTGTTGGCAAAGATATACTCCATCATTTTCATCAGAACTAATCTCTTCTCCTCATTTAATGGTGCTGCTATTGCTACCTTCCGCCTGCTGCCCCCTACCATCAACCTTCTTAGGTTAGTGATATACCTAAACATTTCCTCCTCTGTGGCTACCTCCTTGGCTTACCGGTGGATATTCGGTACACGTACCTTTTTTTAATCATCTCGACCGGCTTAATGGGGATCGTCGTCGTCGTCGAATCCCCCACTTGTGATGCCCCAATATCCGCGATTGACGGAAACCTGCCACTTATTGCCGCCGCATACCCTCTATCGACGGTTTCACCTCCTTCAATAGAACGGCAATATCCCACTCTAAAGGCGCCTCTAGTGCGTTGCCATAACGGCGCCGCACTCTGGTAAAAGCCTGGTCCGACCACTTTCTCCCACAGATCGCTCGGAAATTTCCGTACTCCTGGATTTCCTGAGCCTCTCTCAGTTTCTCCAGCGAAAGTTTCTCCTCGTCAAAATTGACCTGTATGCCTACCTCCCGCGTATTCAATTCGGCCTCTGTTGTGAACCGATCGCGTTGGTTTCCGGCCCCCGATGCTCCACCGTTCCGGCAGTGGCTGACATCTCCGGCCACTCCCTACCTTTTCTACCGAGCAAATCCACTAGCCGACTCAGCTCCTTCACCCCACTTTTTATCTCAACCTTCGTGTTAGGGTTGCTCACAATAAGCGCCCGAAGTCCCTTGGCATTATCCTCCAATTTCTTAATAACATTGGTGAGAAGGGCAGCTGCCTTCATCACCCCTCCATCTCCTTTCACCTCGTTAGGAGTGTCCACCCTTTTCCTCTTTTTCTCATGTTCCGTCTCCTAGAGAGCTCCGGTCGAGGAACACCTGGCCCTGGGTGGACTGCGTGGTAGTGAGCTCCTCCTCATAAATACCTGCTTTCTCAATTCCTCATCCTTGTCCTTAGCCTTGTTAGCCGTGTTATCATCATTACACCTGCTTGTTTAGTACATCATTATTATCCATAGTATTCCCACGAGATGGGTCGAATGTCGGTCAACCCTCCAGGTGACGCCCATCCTGGAGGTAAGGCTATATACTGTGGAGATCGCCCGGTGTCCATAGGTTCTTACGACTTCGCTGTCGGTATATTTATAGAGGTTGCCTCCTCGCGGACCGACCGATTAAGGCAAGTCCCCCGTTCGCAGTCATCACACAACATTCCCTTGCGGCGCCATTTTTTTCGTTTCCACAAACGTCGTTGAAGTGTGTGCCTTGATTACGGTATTAAGCGAGTAAGTGGCACGGCTTACTCGTGGCTCGGATAGACCCCCGGGTTCGCCGTTCCCGTAACCACATCTGACGATGTGGGTCCTGAGGGTTTGAGCTGTCCTTAGTCTTCATCACGACTCCCAGGCCCGTCCGGCATGGGTAACCTTGCGGGACCCTGCACCCTACGACCTATGCCCTACGAGAACAGAGTACCCTCCGGCATGGCCCTGAGAGCCGCAATGAATTAAGCCCCTCCACCTACGGCAACGTCTCACAGCTCCTTGGAGGGGAACCTGACCTAACCTAACCTTTTTTTTTGGAAGGAAATACCTTCAAAAGGTGCCCTGCGCTGATGTTCAATCGCGACAAGGGTATGATACTACTGCACATCGTGCTAACCGTGCCCCAACCCCTTGCTCCGCTGAGCATGATATTCATCATATTAGCCTTTCTCAGTTCGCATCCGACCTCCAACGCAGCTATTGCGCGCTCCTCCGCCCACCTAGGGGAATTAAACAGCGTATGTTCTGGCGAGTCTTCGCAGTCGCAATAACGGCAAAACGCATCTGGCCTTTTTTTATACGATGCAGAAAAGTTCCGAAGCTACCATGCCCTGTCAGAGCCTGAGTCAAATAGTATCCCAATTCGCCATGCTTTCTATCGTGCCACACGCGGACATCCGGGATGAGTTCGTATGCCCATCTACCCGCCTCTGCCTGAGACCATCGTTCTTGCCATCGTTCCATTAGAAATGTTCTGTTAATGGCCTTATCGCCCGGAGGGGCACCATAATTATACGCACGTTCTCTATCTAGTAAGTCCATTGGCGGAATCGCCGCGACGACCTGCAAAGCCACAGTAGACACGGTGCGATAGGCACAGCTGATGCGAATCAGCATCGCCCTCTGCACACCCAGCAGACGTTCACAGTTTCTTGCTATACTCAATGCCCCGCACCAGACCGGCGCCGCATACAGCAGGGAGGCCGTCGCCACCGAGTTTAAGAGTCGTCTGGTGCTCGTCTTAGGACCTCCGATTCTCGGCATAAGTTTACATAGCGCCATTACCGACTTTCTCGCTTTCTCGCTCGAGTTTCTTATAAAGTGAAGCATGTCGACATCTGTCAGCAGCTCAAGTCTCACCTAGAAAAATAATATAAAATTTATTATAAAAATATATATTGGAAATATAAAGAAAAATTTTACCTTTGTGTATTTCATCATGGCCTGCCACGATAAACCTGGGAGAGTCATGAAGTTACAGGTCTCCAAGCCATATACGCTCATGCAGACAGCTCTGAATGCTTCGAAAACATCGGTGAGAAGAAGTACGTCCATTTTCAGGTATAGGTCAGAGTATTCCGCTAAATTCCTGCATTCAAATGTTCTCCATACACTCTTAGCATGTTCGTAGTCCTCCTCACTGATAGTGGATTCGGTTAGCGTGCTAAAGAATTTATCCTGCGTGGGCAGCTCCACGGTTGATTCCAATTTCTCATATGAATCCACGTATTCATATGGGAAAACGCCTTTTCTTTTAACCAGCTTGAAGTCCTCATCATTTGGAAATGCCTTCCTGGTTTCAATAAACTGATGATTCTCCAAGTTGTTGGCTAGACTTTCGAGACTGCAAGCCATGAAACGAAATGAATCCAGAAACCTTAGTGTAAAATAACGTTTCGGTTTTTCATCCTCATGGCTTTCATTATCGCTGTTATCATCATCAGTGTTCACAGCATCGCCTGTGCAAATTTTGGCAAAGAAACCAATATGTTTTTCTTTATTTTTAGGAATAACAGTTATGGATTTCGCCTGAGCTGCCGCTTCCTGAATAAATAAATGCACATCATAATTGCTCATATTATGCAGAAATATTGGCATGAATCGAGGTGTACGGTATTTTAAATTACATTGACCATGTGCTGGACCGCGATAGTTTCCTGAAATAAATAATTTATGTATTATATATGTCAGAACCCACGGGGGCTACTTTCGGGTTAGACCGGTTGGACATATTAACTGCGTACGACACTGATAGTTTATAAACAATTTAATAATAAAATAATTAAATGAACAGTCAATTAAACAATACAAGGACACAGCAGTCTTAACATCACCGAATAATACCACAGAACAAAGGAACTAACGGTCCGCCACCTGCTAGCCCTTCCTTAATCAAAACTCTCCTCTTTCACGGGTTGTCAATGAATGCCCCTGATTCCCGGCTGGCTGGTGTCATTCCGTTCGCTTCAGATTCCCTCAGCGTGTTCCTATGCCCATATAAGGGAATATCTCACATCCTACACTAGTATTGGTTCCTCTAAATTCTAAATGAATGTTTATATTAACAAAAATAACAAACAAACAGTTCATATTCTCCGGTGATATTTTCGATCCATAAGCGTGGACACATTATTTTTTGGTGGCGCCGCACAGTGGGGCGAAATCCCCGAAAAGCTGGCCAAAACTCTAAAAGTAATAAGTTTGGTCAAAAATTTACTCGTCATTACGGTAAAAATGTTTAAAAAATCCCTTTGATAAAACGGGGTTGTTTCAAGGGGTGGAAATCGAAAAAAATTAGTTGAATTCTGAAACTCCGGATTCCTATAGAATTTGATCAGCGAATAAACCAAAAAATAGTGAAAAAAATCCCTTTGATGAAATAGGGCTGTTTCAAGGGGATGGAAATCAAGAGAGCTTAGTAAAATTCTGAAATTTTGGATTCGTAGTGAATTCGACCCGCGAATTAGTGATAAATTATTTTTCTATGAAATAGGGTTGTTTTTAGGGGATGGAAATCGAAAGAACTTGGTAGAATTCTGAAATTTCGGATTATTACAGAATTCGACCTGCAAATTAACTAAAAAAAAATAGTGAAAAATAGGGTGATTTTTAAGAGGTGGAATAGAAAGAATTGATCAAAAGTTGGAAACTTCTGATTCTTTTAGAATTTGTGCCACGAAAGCTCTTTGATGAAATAGGGTGGTTTTTAAGACAGAAATCGAAAGAACTGAGTAAAATTTCAGAACTTTACTGAGTAAAATTCAAAATCTTCGGATTCTTATGGAATGCTTAATACTTGTCAAATGTCTGACGTAAAGAAAAAAAATCTTGTTTGTAAAATTTATATATTTATATTTAGGCATACCTATATATGTCAATATTTATAAATCAAAAATCTTTGACAGGGGTCCTGCAAACTATCACGAAATTTTAGTCTGAAAGATATTCTTCAGTGTCTTCTTCAGAGTTACTAGCAGCATCTTCTTCAGAATCTTCTTTGCTTGCTGTACCTATTCCAGATTCTGCAGGTAATAGCAAGGCCAAAACTTCCTTATTGAATGGTTTTGCATTTCTCCTTGGGAGTTTTCGAAGGCTTGATATGTAAGAATCCGAGCATAATAAAAGTCGATAAAAACATCTTCTAAGGCCTTTTCGCTTGAGCATTTTCTTGAATATCCTTCACGATACTTCTTTATGCGTTTATTTAATGCTTCTTGGGCCTCTTCCGAAAGCTGCCCAATTGGAAGAATTGCAGACTCTATTACAGCAGGGCTATGTATTAGGATTTTGTAGACAGTTGTTGGCATACTATACCAGGAATATTTCTCTGCAAATAGTCTGGCTGTCGTCAAAGCATAATTTTCAAACATTTGTATATTTATACTGTATCCACTTGATATTGTTTGTAAAATTACTTTAAATTTTTTTATAACCTCCATGTCTATTCCCGTAATGGTGGATGAAAGTTCGGGATTTTCAAAAAATCGACGGGCTGTATTACCATCATTACTACTACCAAAACCAGGTTTCGGTCGATCTACTATGAGACCCAACTTAGATTTGAATTCGTTTTGAATTTTCTTCTTCGTTTCTGCAACTATTCTCTTATTGTTCTCCCCACGAGCCTGCCACGATTTAATAGGCAGTTTGTATGCCACATATAATAAACATTCGAAAAAACGTATCCAGGCATGCAAAGTAGATAGACCGAAACGGAATGTTGAAGTATCTACCTTCTGTTTCATCATTAAATCTATGTTATTAAATGTCTTCGAGGTAGCACCACACATATAGCATTTTTGTGTAGAGGTTGTGGAGGATACAGCATTGCAAACTTTGCCATCTATCATTGTAAATACCAGAGTATGCGTAATAAAAATTTCCGTTTCTTCGAGTTTAGCAGAAGATGGAACAAGTTGATAAATTTGAGTTTCCACATAATCTTTTTCTTGCAAAGTAATATCGGTCGTTTCATGTACAAACTGGAGCCTAATGGGACGACAATAACAAGGAGAAAACGGTGGGGGTTTTGCCAAATTATAACTTTATTAGGTGAGTTAGGTGCACCAGATATAAGTTGAAGTGGTACAAAAGAAGTAAGGAAGATGCTCGCATCTGAATCTCCTTCATCGTCAAATTTCTGTTTGTATTGACTTTGTCCTGAACTCCCATCACGCCCCCACTTGGACAATAATACTAAGCTACTAAGTTGCTCTTTTGAAAGTGTTTGTAAAACTTCTTCCTGTACTTTCACAATTCGCTTAACTGTGTGATCCAATAGTCCCTGCAACCCTACAGAAGCGCTCTTTTTTGTTACTGTAATAGTTTCACGTTCAGGATAACAATGCTTTTTTGCTTCTTGAATCTTTTTGTAAGAAGGAAATTTTTGTTTATCGGCTACTCTTACTACTTCATACTGTTGTCTTGTAAGTTGTGCCTCAACCAACACAGATAGAGCTTGCTCACCAGAAAGTGGTGTTAATTTGCTTTGACTTATTTTGTAAGCTTGTCGATACTTATGAGCCCGTTTTGGCGTGGAGAACTTAATTTCTTTGACTACAGTCGCAGCATCCACTTCTCCTTGTGCACGAAGACTCATTTGAGCGGCATACACTAGTTCAGAAGAACTTGTTTGCGATCTTAATTGTTCCGTTTTTCTGCGTTTAGAACGTTCACTGCTTTCGAGAAAATCAACTGAAGGCCGCCCACCCGCAGTTGACGGAATAGGATTTGCGTATAGTGGAAAAGTAATATTGTTATCAAGCCCGTTTTAGTTTTGAGTGAGAAATCTGGTCTTGTTCGATTGGGCAGCATTCCACTTTATTTAAAAATCCGAAGTAAAACGTGAAAGTATATGTTTAATTATTTGAAGGTTTTGCGGTGGACAATTAGTACCTTTCGATACATGCGCCAGCAAATGTTCACATCTGTCCTCAAATTTGTGTGAAGGAGATGACAACATAATCTCCAATAGTGTTCTTTTAGGGGAGAAAATATCTTCGTTTTCGCCTGCGCGAACGTTGAGGTGAAGTTCGCGTTGTTCGAAGCTTGGAAAATGACGACTTCTGTTTATGCAAGCATCGATTATTGTACTCCTATTCCCGTTCGGGACGATGGGAAGCGTTTGTCGAAAATCGCCCGCTATCAGTACTGTTTTGTTAGCGAATGGTCTGTTATCGCTACAGATATCTCTCAAGCCTCTTTCCACTAAATTGAATATCGTTCTCGTTATCATAGAGCATTCGTCGATAACAATCAGTTTGGCGGAGGCTATTAAACGGCCGACGTTGGCGTGACTCCCGTCGTGGTGGTTTCGTTCACGTCTATCGGTATCTTGAAACGTGAATGTAATGTTCTTCCGCCTTTCAGGAGGGAGGCGGCGAGACCCGAGGGGGCTAGAGCTAGCACAGGGATGTTCAGACCGCGTAGGTTGGTTATCAACGACTGAAACAAAAATGACTTTCCAACGCCAGCAGGAGCCTTGACCAGGAACAGACATTGAGTGTTGAAATCCTCGTTGAGGACCTAATCCATGACGGACTGGAATAAGTCCATCTGTTGTGGATTGAGTTGATTTCTCAATGCCTCGCCTTCCAGTCGTTCTGCATCGACATCGATGATGTCGTAGCGAGGAGCTACGTATACGGGTTCGGGAAAGCCGAATTGTGCTAGTTTGGCCCCGTGTAGTATCAAAGTTTTCCTGAATGGAGGTAAGAGCTAGACGTATGGCTTCCTCTTGTGGAATTTCGCATCTAGTGTAATCTTCCATGATGGAATCCAGAAAAGTAGCCAAGAGAGCTTGCTTGTCCGTTATTTCGCAGAACAGAAGCACGTAAGCAAACATTTGCCTCAGCCGGGAGGGCATCTGTCTTTCGCTGGCTTCTTGCAGAGCACGTATCCATTCGATGTCGTCTGCCAGCAGGTTGCGGCGTTGGCACGCCTCCAAGAATGTTTCGCATATTACGCCGTCCACAGTGCGAACGGCTTCGTAGCGGGCTTCACGAACATGCAGTAGCAATAGACGTAAATAGTACAATTCTTGTCTTCGCACGCTTATGAAATACATGCTAACGACTATTTTGTCGCCTCTCCGTTGTCTTTTTGTCCACTGCTTTTCAGCTGCATTCCAGACGTAGTGGCACGGAATTTCTGTGTAGAGATATTGGTTTACCTCTGCGTTGAGTAGAAACCATGCAGTTAGTTGGGTGACTTCATTCCTTTGGAGAGCTTGTATTTCGAATCCGGGTTGGAATCGGACTATTTGTCTTTCGGACAGATGAACGCTTAGGCGTATTACGGCGTGGGTGTTCTTGTGCAAAGGAAATTGGTTGAAATGCCATGAAACCTCTGGCGGACTCATATAGCGTGCGTTCAGAAATGATTCCACTTCGTTGTAGTCGACTTGTTGTTCGATATTTATGCGTACCAATGCTTGATCTACTCCCTTGAAGAAGTACTTGTACAAATACTTGACACACTTCACTGTGGCGCAGGCCTCGACGTTGATGTGACAATTGTATTTCAACAGAGTGTACGGATTGTAGGGAACTATCCATTGGTTGTTGAGTAATCCCTCTCAACCGTTGACGATTACGCTGATTGTTCGTCCGTCGTTTCTTCTGCTGTAGATCATTTTACCGTTTTCGTCCATTATGGTTCCTGGCGCAAACGGCTTGGGGTATTTTTTTGAACATCGATTATCTACCATACAGGGAGAGTGGGGGTTTATAACTCCGCATGGCCCGTGGATTAAATTACTCGTAACTATTCGGTGTAGTTCCGGTTCCAAGTTTGCATCTGGAATTTCGGCGCTTGTCAGTAAATCGATTATTTGCGGATCGACTAATTTGTCCTCGTGCCTTAAGAGGGTTAAGATGTAGGCGTGTGGTAGGCCTATTTTTTGGAATCCGATGTCGTATAGATTAGCAATCGGTACTCCAAAAATACAATTGTCCAATATATCTTTTATGAATTCGTTCAGCTTAGCTTGAAACACTCGTGCCAATAACATGGCGTGGTCATTGGCTTGGGTGCCTCGAGGTATGTTGTCGGTGATTTCTCACCATTTCGGATTGGTGGTCATCGTAAGGAATAGGCTCGGAGTTCCATACCTACCCACGACTGCCATCGAATCTTGGAAGAGTTGTTGTTGGTGCCTAGAAGAACCGATGAATGTGGACGGTAAAATTACCATTCGACCCAGCGTGGCTGCCTCGTCATCCCTATGAATTCTTCGATTGAGGTAATCAGCCAAACCTACATAATGTTCTGCTCTAAGTTTCTCTTGGTTTAGTAGAATATACTTTAAATTGTTGACTTCCACTTTGATGTAGGCTGCCACGATATATTGTTGCGTTAACTTTCCACCATATCGGAATCGTTGATCGTTGTCCCTTATGGCGAGACGATGAGCGTAGAATTCGCAGAGTGTAATATCATTCGGTTCTTGATTCCATAAATATACAGTTTTTATATAAAATTTATTTATTAACTACATGCTTCGTCTTCCAACTGCTTAATAATTAATGTTTTTTACAGTCTAAATTATTAGTTAATTATTACAACGTATTTTGCTTACTTAAAGTTTTCCTATCAATAATATATACAATAACGAGTAGAGCTGCACTGGACTTTGCAATACTTGACCTAGATAAATAAATTGCTAATTATGTATTTTACCATCCAGTGCACCTCCCCCGCGAAAAGACAAAATAATAGCTATTAGCTAATTATTTTGGTTCCTATCTAAATACAATTTTACCCTATTCTTATGTACTTCTACTAACCTATCATCTATTTTTATAACAATATTTGGAGGTTTTTCTTCAACTACTCGATAAGGGCCTCTGTACAAAGGTTTTAACTTGTTCCCTGACTTGTAATTAACTTTATTAACATTCCTATCATATAATTCTTTCCTATCAGTTTTTGATATCACCAAGTTATTTCTAGCGTCATTACACGCGACTTGTAGACGATATTTCAGCTCTAACGGATAGTCGTCAAAGTTGTATAGTGGGTCAATTCCTAATGTAATATTTGAAGGTAACCGATTAGATCTCCCAAAAACAAGTTCATGTGGTGTGTAACGTGTTTCTGTGTGTACAGTATTATTATATGCAAAACACCAATACGGTACCCACGTACTCCAGTTATTCTCCCCTTTTGATAATTGAATACGTAAGTATGCCCCCAAACTTTTATGACTGTTTTCAAGTGCACCCAATGTTTCATAATGGTAAGCCGTTGAGTTTAGCTGATTTATTGCTAACAATTTACACGTTTCTTTGAAAGTCTCAGCTAAAAACTCGGTGCCTTGATCCGTTACAATATATTCTGGCACACCATAACGTAGTGCAAAGTTTTCTACAAATGATTTAGCAACCGTAGTAGCTTCTTTATTCGGTATTGAATATGCTTCAACAAATTTGCTTAACTCGCATTGTAAAGTCAAAATATAACGGTTGTTTTGCTCATCTGTGCTAAGAGGACCTACCAAATCGAGAAAAACTTTTTGAAAAGCTCTTGTGGCTGTAGTGGTTATTGACAAGGGTTCTTTATTAGGTTTTGAATATTTAAATCTTTGACAGTCACTACAATGTTTGACAAATATTTTAACATCTCCCTTTAGACCTGACCAAAAATAATTTCTTTTTAATATTGTTATACATGCGGTTTATACCGGCATGCCCTCCTGTCGGCAATATATGAAAATCATTTAGTATTAATTGCCTTAATTCTTTATCTTGTATAGTTTGTATGTCCTTGATAACACTTATTTTTATGTCTGCTTTTAGCAACTCATCTTTGAATTTTACAAGTTTGTTCAATAATTCTGCTCAGTTACTATTTTTTATTATACATAATTCCGGAATTTTATATTTCATGCATGCATTTATCAGATCTCTCAGCGACGCATCGAATGCAGACGCCGATCGAGAATTCTGTTTTAAATAAATTACTTGTCTATTCAAATCATAAAACAAATTGCTTGATTTATAGCAGTTATCACTTCGGCAATCTCGTACCGCATTACTGAATTTATTTTTATTAACAGATCGCAATTCTACAGATTGCGGTGGTCGCTTCAACAATTCTACGACTCCAGGGTGATCAAGTCTTTCGTCAGTAGAAGTTGTTTTAGCGCCATCCTCCTCTGTACTTTCCGTTTCTGTTTTATTTTTCGCCTGCGCTCGCGTCATGACGAACATGGTGTTGACTATTTTAGAGTTCGTGTCTTTTAGCTCGTCCGAATCAATCTGAATTCGTGATAAAGCATCGGCTGCAACGTTGTCAGATCCTTTAATATAATTTATTGTAAAATCGTACTCCTCCAAAATTAGTTTAAACTTAGTTAATCTACTAGAAGGATTAGTCATACCGAACAAATATATTAGTGGCCTATGATCTGTATAAATTTGGAACTTTCTAGCGTAAAGAAAAGTTCGAAAATGACGTACCGCCCACGTTAAACTTGCTAACTCTTTCTCTACTGTGCTGTAGTTTTTTTCGGCTTTAGTTAATGCACGACTCGCATATGCCACTGGCCTGTCATTTGAATTTGAGAGCGTAGCTCCAAAGGCCTGCCCCGAGGCATCTGTTCTGAGAATGAATTGATTACCCTCTGAGAAATCTGGATATTGTAGCACTGGTGGTTTTATGAGTGCTTGTTTTAATTCCTCGAATGATCTTTGACATTCATTACTCCACTGAAATGTTACATTTTTCCTCGTGAGATTGTTCAATGGCTGCGCGAGAGTGGCAAAATTTTTAATAAATTTCCTATAGTAATTTACAAAAGCTACAAACCTCTTTGTATCACCAGGGTTTTGTGGCGTAGGATATTTTTCAATTACTCTAATCTTTTCAGGATCAGGAGATACCCCTGCAGAAGATATCACATGACCTAGATAAAGAATTTCTTTCCTTAAAAAACCACATTTATTTGGATTTAGCTTTAGGTTTACTTTCCTTAACCGTGTTAGAACTTTAACAAGATTTTGGTTATGATTTACCAAACTATTACCAAAAAAGATCAAGTCATCCAAATAAACAAAACACGACTCATAATTTAAACCTGCCATCGCAATTTTCATTACTCGAGAAAATGTACTTGGACTAATTTTTAAACTCATAGGTAACCTTTTCATCTGATATTGTCCACGTTCAGTTGTGAACGATGTGCACGGTCGGCTAGCCTGATCAAGTTCCACTTGATAAATTTATCGTCTTTTATTTGTTTATTCAGCAAGCGATAATCTACAACTACCCTTTTGGTACAATTAACAGTGGTGAAGACCATCCTGACCTCGTTTCTTCAATGATACCGTCGCTTACCATTTTTTCTACCTGTTTGTGAATTTCTCCCTTTTGCGCATGTGGTAACCTATATGGCTTTACATATACAGGGGCAGCATTTTCCTTCAATTGAATTTTATGTTTATATATATTAGTAACTGTAAGAGGGTCTTTTTTTAAATGAAAAACATCCGCGAATTTCGCGCAAATCTTGTGCACAAAAGTTCCCTCTTCTGCATTCAAGGATTCAACATTTATTTGAGGTAACAATCTGTCGACCCGACTAACTGATATTTCGGTATCGCCGAACTTACAAACTCATAATCTACCAACCTGTCGACTACCGGCTCAAAATTCCTAAGCTTAATTTCCCTTTCATTCACGTTAAGTACTCTAACTGGAATTATATTATGTTTGGGTCTAGCTAAGATTTCCGCTACATACACTCCTTCACATAACTCTCCTGGTAAAACAACACAATCTTCCTCACAGTTAACCATACAGTATTTAATCATTTCACACCGTGGTGGAATTGACGTGCAATAGTCATAATTAGATTCTAGTGGTACATATATTTTTATATCATCCATCCGAAACGAAATTAAAAATTTTTCATAATCAATCTTGGCTGAATATTTGATAAGAAAATCAGAACCTATTACTCCTTGAATTTCACTTCCAAAATCATTTACTACTAGAAATTCATGACTTATTTGTGTATTGTTTATATTTAAACAAATATTTGCAGATCCAACGGATACTGTTGAACCAGCAATTCCCTTAATTTTAATTCTCTTTTCTGTATTAATTGGTAAAATATGTTTTGCGTAGCTTGCAAAAATAACACTTACAGATGCTCCCGTGTCTAATAAGAAGGTTAATTCATTCGCTCCGTGTTTCATTCTTACAAAATTTATACCATTCATACTTAAATTTACTGTCTCGTTTTCCTTTTTACTCGGTTTGTGATCGAAAAAACCAATCATTTGAATTAATTGGAACGGCGCTCACATTACTTTTACTATCATTACTAGAATTACTAGCTGGATATGTAATATCTGACGAATTTGCATTTTTTGCAAAATACGCTCGCCGCGAACAATAACCTCGGCCTTGCCTACCCACATTAGCATAGGCTCTACCTTGACCTCTATAGTTATTATGCATATTTTGCTGATTACAATTTATGTTATTTTTATAAGTATTATGATTTTCTTGCTTATATGTTCTATTATTACCTCTGCCTGTTGCATGGTAATTAAAATTATTTGAAGTATTTCTACCTCGATATTTGTTATAAAATCTATTATTATAATTTTTTCCACGCATGTGTAAAATTTGTGACTGGTTATTATCAATATTAGACCTGTCCTCGTCTTTCGCTCCACCTATCGCCGCTTTCAAACTTTGATAGTTGCGCGCTTTTATTATAGTGCGTAGCTCATGATTTTTCAACCCATCCGAGAAGGCGTTTATGGCAACTTTTTTGTTAACTTTTGACAAGATTTTTACGGCATTGTCATCTCCCTCTGCTTGCGCTATAGTCAAATCTACTAATAATTGTTCAATTGTCTTACGGAATTTGTCAATCGATTTGTCATGTTGTCTAGCTCTGTGCAGTTCCGATGTTAAGGCTGTCGCAGATTTTTTGGTCAATAAATGTGGTTTCATGTCCTTAACCAAGTCTCCTGTCGAATTGTAATTTTTTTCTAGTTGTAATTTAGCATTTTGTGAAAGTCAGGTCTTTGCTACATAGTTAATAAGTAATTTTTTGCCGTTATCGTCTAAAAGCTCAGAATATAACTCAATGGCATCAATTAACTGTCTTGTCACATCTTCGGTGCCATCCATAGACGGTAACAAAGATGCAGCTGTTCTTAAATCGAATTTCTCTGCCATGGTTACTAGTTCTGATGTCTCAGTACTCGTATTTAACTTTTCTAAAATAATTCCTAACATATCTATATACTTTGCGATTCAGTAATCAACGTCTTTATTTCTTTAATATAAGCCTTAACTTGCTCAGCTACCTCGGAATTACCTGGGGTTTTATTAAACTCTATCTTTAAACTACCTAACTCACTTTCTATTCCAGCCAAATCTACCAGTTTTTGATTTACCACTTGAGAATTTTCGCGTTTCTCTTAAAAACCCTAACTTCCTCGAACAGGTGCCTAAACTTATCAACAATACTCATTACTTAATCTAACTAAACTAACCTTGTTATTATTAAGTACATTTAGATATATTTTCTCAACTCCTTAATTTTTATTTTGCTAGTATTTCCTTAAGCTAGTTCAATGTTACTCCTTTGTATTTCTCTCCTAACGGTACTTTTTAACATTTTCTTCATTTTATAATAACAATACGCAACGATTGCGACAATTACAAAACCAGCAGCAACTCCACTTATTTCTGCTAATGAATATCCATTATCCATACGTGTCGTTGCGCCTCCACTGTTGCCTGCTTGGCTTATAATAACTTCTTCTTTCGATTCACTTTCTTCCATTTTACCAGTTTCCTAAAATAATACCTCAAAAATAAATTTCTTCCAGTTGCCTCAGCTTCAACTATTTCCAATATATTATTTTAATCTTTCATCTCCAGCCCATCCATAATTATTATTAAAACTTCAACTGGCTTGACTGGACTGGCAGGATCGCCATGTAATATCCTTCGGTTCCTGATTCCATAAATAAGTACTCCATACAGTCTTTATATAAAATTTATTTACTAACTACATGCTTCGTCTTCCAACTGCTTAATAATTAATGTTTTTTACAGCCTAAATTATTAGTTAATTATTACAACGTATTTTGCTTACTTAATGTTTTCCTATCAATAATATATACAATAACGAGTAGAGCTGTACTGGACTTTGCAATACTTGACCTAGATAAATAAATTGCTAATTATGTATTTTACCATCCAGTGCAGTTGCCTGGACCGTTGGAATGCGGTATACCAATGTGCCATCCTTGTTCGCCTAAAGGGAAGAGCAAAGGAAACACCAGGGGATCCAATATTTCGCTTTCGTTACTGACATTGTGAAACATGGTGGGATTGTTGCGAACGTATATCTTCAGATTTGGGGTGGGTGGTTGGTCTGCATTGGCATTATATACAGCTGCCATTTCTTGAACGATGGGTACATCGTACGGCCTGTTATTAGCCCCTCGTACTGTTAATAATTCCAAGGTGACTTGGGGCATTTCCAGTGGAGCGGCTACATTTCTCCTGGAAGCATCGGCTCGTAGTCTTGCGATTGTTTCCACTTCTAGATCGTAACGGTTTCTCAAATGCATGTATGCTTGAGCGTACGGATTGATTTGTCTTAACAGATTTTCGATACTCTCAATAATATCCTGATTCAATTCCGTAGTATTGGCTTGTCTTTGGATGACCGCCTGTTGGGGTGTTAAAAAATAAATTGGTCCGTAACGTTGTACAGGATCGTTTACGTTGGTGTTCGATATGTGATGATAAATCTTGCCTTGTATTGCGTAAACTGGAGGTGCTCGGCCCCGTGGTAGTTGACGTAATTTTGCTTCAAGAGAAACAAACTGAAATGCATATTTGTATCGAAGAATATTTTGCCTGATATTTGATGAATGTTGGTGAACACCTCTGTAAAGATTTTGTAATAAAAGTGGCATTTGTTGTATACCTGGCAATGTTACTTTACCTTTTCTGCAACATTTAGTGTAAATTCTGCGACTACGTTCGGCTGTGAAATGTAAAGCTGAACAAAAATTGCACATATTAATTAAGGGACCTAAGTAAGAGGGACCGTTTCTTAAAACACGTTCCGCTGCCATGAGATAGTTGTTTACCTCATGTTGAAGAACAGCGATCTGTCTCCATTCCTCCTGCATAGCTAATCGAATTAGTTCCTGTTCTGTGCGCCGAGCGGCCTCATTTTCTCTATCGATTAAAATTTGGTCGCTTTGTGGATCGATTGTGGCCGGTATTGGTTCGACTCTGTCATTTATCATTTCAGGTGAATCTGAAAGAAGACATTCACTTTAGAGAGGAATAATATCCCTGTCCTGTTTATTTTTTGGAACTCAGGTGGAATAGTTGGCATAGAGGTAGTTTGTGAGATAGTTGGATTATCAATCGTAATGTGATCTAGATCAGAGGTAGTAATTTGTTTTTTTTTTGTTTTTGTGTCTTTTAGTTTGTTGTTGACAATCTTCAAGGAGGAGGATTATTCTTTTGAACAGGTAGATATATCTGAATGAGTGTTGCTGATGTTAGTTTTCCTAATTAGTTCATACTTAATGAAGGATTTTTCATAGATTGCTAAATTAGGTAGTGACATGATAGGTATTTGGGGTTGAATGTACCACTATAGTGGTATTAGTGAAGGTTGTTGTTGTAGTTTTTGTAGTGATTGGATAATGAAGTAGAAATGATGAATAAGAAGTGACTTGTACTGTGGTAGCGTTTGTTGCAGTTAGAAATAGTGTTTTAAGTGGTGATTGATTAAATGAGCGTGTAAAATGTATGAATATGCTAGATAGGTTAGTATTAATATATATTAAACTGTTTGAATTATTTAAGTGTAACTTGTTATTTAGTTTGCTTAATTGTAATAATAATAGATTATCTGAATATATTTGTTATGCCTGTGTAGCTCGTATACATACATTCAGTATGCTTGTTGGCTATGTTCGAGTGTCTGATTCTTTATCCGAGTGTATTAGCTGCGATGTGACTACATTTGCCGTATTTATTTCTGTTTTTGTTAGTGTGTTTGTGGTTTTTAGATCAAATGGTTTTTGTTCCTTTTTATTTTCTTCATAGTTTTGGAGTTAGGATGTTATGTTGTTTTGTTTTTTATTCAGCCAGTTCAAGCATGCATTCAAGATTATGTATGATTTTGTGAGTTTGTATTTGCTAAATAAATATATGTAAGCATGTATAGCATGAGTTTAAACACACACATGCACGTTTGAAAAATGATATCTTCCTATTAGCTTGATCCTGGATAGACGATGAAATGATCTAGAACAAATCTGCCGTCCTAAGCAAAAGTGCAGTATCTGCAAAAACTCTGAAGCTGAGAAAATAGCAAACTAAATTTAGCTTATTCTCCTTTTCAATATAACATATGTTCTTTGCAAAAATGAATATATTTAGTGTAAAAATCACCTCAGAAATCTATTGATGCCATTATTTTCTTTTTTTTTTCAATTTATTTACACAAAAAATGCAGATACGGCATTTTTTATTAGAAAATTGTGATATTATTACGTCACTATTTTTGACAAAAATGCTGTATCTGTAAAATATCCATAATTAAATATTATAAAAACCAACCCTAAATTTTCCTTATGTAAATAATAATTCATAATAACGTTAGGTCAATAAAACAAAGAATCGAAGTTATGTATAGTTTTATTTAAGGATATTTATTACAAAAATATAGAAATTTTAAAAATAAAAATAAAACATTAGAAAGCACGGTTAGTTAGAAGGTATACGTTGAGAATTGATTACATACGTATCCATTACAAATTAATCAGCTATTGACAAATTCTGCCAAAATTGTTTTCTGTTTTCTGGAATTACAGAAGAAAGTGTCTTCAGTATATTTTCCTTTTTCTCTCTACTTACTCCTTTAGGTTTTTGCAAAGTTTTGGGCAAAGAAATACCACCATTCTTCGCTGATGTTTTTCGCAAAAAGTCAAATGTTTTGTAGTCATCATTATAATCCTGTTTATATAATAAATTGTAATTTCCTCTGTTAAATTGAACTTGAACAATATTACAAAGTGGGGCCTATTCGGAGTTTTCTTCAGCTTTTGTTGCGAAGTGTGATCTTCCCATAGAAAAAAGTCATTGTATTCCATGATTTTTACATCAGCTTTTCCTTTATTCGATTTTTGGACGGCCTCAACAAAATCAGGAAAATCGTACATTTTTCGTTGTTTTTTAAGGGATAGTTCCACCTGGTGGTGGAAACTATCTGCTGGCATAAACGTATGTCCGGGTTCAAAGTAACAAATTGTTATTTGTTTTGCTGATATAATATTTGAATTTACAATGTAAATAAAAAAAAAGCACCAATTCTTGTTCTGGCTTGAACAATTGTCAAGCCATATAATAGTATTCTCCAAATCTCTTTATTTTTTAAAAAAAAGGCGTAGAAAGTGCTTACAATGTCTTCTTTGTTGCGGCCACAGATACCCTCATGCCACAACACTGCATAGGGTTTTGCTTTTGTATTTCCTCCAACCGCTACAAAACTTTCGTGATAAGCTATAATCCGTTTTGTGAATATTACTTTTTTGAATTGATCTACGCGCGGTAGCATTATAATTTTTTGTAAATCTGCGGAGAAGCAGCCTGTGTTCATTTCAAAATTTTTGGAACCATGGTCCTGGTACAGTTTCCTCGATTCTTTTGCCAGGTTAATGTGACTTTTCCAGTTGACGCAAATTTCACATTGGTCTTCCATAGCGCTTTCGGAGTGACCATGTAGCTTAAAGTGTTCGCATTCTTCGCACTCCTCTTGGCCTAGTTTGGCAAAGGAAATATTTTTAGATTTAACTCTCAAGCGATAATATTCATATGACACCTTGATGTTGGGATATTTTTCTACGAAATCGGTGTACATTACAGATATGTTTACATCGCTAGGGAGGTACCTTCGGTTCGGGGCATGTTCCCATCTATAATGGGATATTTGCGGATTGAATGATTCTATATGGTCATTGATTGCTCCTTCTTCTTTTATTTTATTTGCCGATGGTTGTACCCCTCTTTTGGCAGTAATTTGTCCTTTAGGAGTTTTGGTAAGCACATCGTGTACAAATCTATCGTTTGTTTTTTTGTAACCAAGAGTTGTAAGGAAAAATACTTTACAAACATCTTGATCACACGAATTTTGGTCTTTTAGAGTATATTTAAATGTATTATTTTTTCTCTCACTTTCTGTAGTTCTTCTGTTTACATCAAGTCGTTTGCAAGAATGTAGAATAAATGTTCTTCGATCAGTCCAGGGTAACTTCCAAAACTGGCAATTTATTTCCTTACGTCTGTCACCTGATAGTTTAGAAGAACACTTCTTTTTGCAGCCCTCACTACACCCAGGCAATACAGTATGGCTATTTATAAGACTTTGTATTTTTAGTTTTTTCCTTTCTTTCAAGCTTGATTCAATTTTTTTACGTTTTCTTGGATTTCCCTTTTTTGTGTATTGAATTACTGGACCTAATAACACAAACAATCTGTCTTAGTATTAATATTTTAAACAATTATATTTTGTATATACCTTGTTCTAAATTTATATCTTCCTGTACTTGGATAACATTGTCTTGTTTTTGTAATTGATTACTATTAATTTCTTCGGGACAAAGAGTTTGTTGTTGCACTCCGTTACTATACTCCTCTTCTTTTTGTACGGTAATCCCCGATTGCTCTTTATCATTTCCATGTTCTTGTATATTTTTCTTTGAGATTTCCGAGTCCTGAATGGATTTCCTAAGTGCATCTAAAAATTAGAGAAAAAAATTTTAACTACTTTTTACAAATCATTCACTTTAACAGCATTTTCCTACCTGTAACAACTTCTGCGTCGTTCGTAGTTCTTGTTATAAGAAACTCGAAGTCTCCTTGTGTTTGTTCAGATTCTGCAATGTGTTCAGATGGTTCCAAATTACATCCACCACTATTATCATCTTGAACGTTATGCAAATTTTCGTAAACAGGATAATTTTCGATGCAGTTTTCTTGTGATATAATTATTGCGCTCTGTATTTGGCAAGATGAATTTAATTTTATAAATTGTCCATGTTCTTGGCCACTAAAAGAGGTTTCATTTTCATAACTAACTGAAGAAATATTGTTATGATTGGGTATAATAATTCCATCATCAGTTCTTTATATTAGTTATTATTAGTTCCCTTAGAAACACTAACTTCAACTAACTGTCAATCTCGCGCCGCATTTATAACCGCCTGCAACCAGAATGATTACTAAGCAAAACTGCAGTACGTAGATAACAAAACCGCGCACATAAGGCATTCCTAGGCAAGAGAGCCGTTTGTGCACTTCCCTAAGTAGAAACGCCGTATGTACGCAGCAAACGCGGCCGTTCTGCTTAGGATTCTGAAGATACGGCTTTCTTACGTAGGAAACTCTTAAAATTTTGTACATACGGTAAAATGATTTACCAAATTTGGCTATTTAAACCGAATATACTGCATTTTTGCCTAGTTAAAGGTTACATTTATAGGGTTTGAAACCTATAGAAACCAATATCTCAATATTCATATTATTTGTAGATACGGCACTTTTGTTTAGGACGGCAGAAATATAAGTACGAAGGCAAGAATTAACTGATTTTTATTTCCTCTTTAGATGTTATATAGTCTCCTTTCTATATAATTTAAATGTTTTAATTCTCAGATTTTATGATATCGTACGTATTGAATAAAAATATACAGATATAAAAATTGATTGATGGTAGATTTTGTACACCCTTTTATTAGTAATTTAAAAATATTATAGATTATATAATATCGTTTGGAAGTCCCACTTAAAAGTCTCTTACCTTAATGGCATGTCAATAAATTAGCTTATGTGATATTTTTATGTTAATAGTGATAATGAAGTAACAGTCAGTAATAGTTGATTGTTGTTTAAGTCTTTAAATTTGCATAACTTGTCCAAATGTTGGATGCTGTAAATGATTAAATTGATTAAAAATTGAACTCACCCACAACTGTAATGGTATCTAAATTCTGAGACAGAAGATGAGCAGCGGATGGAAGCTGTGGCATACTCTTTTGTCTAATTTCAACTTGAGAAAACGCAGTATGGTGGATCATTACATTAACGTTAATTCGTTTAGCAGGTCTCTTATTGTCACTGAAACCTGCTGTTTAATGACAGCGTTAGGTTTTTCTTGTGAAAAAAGGAAATCTGGAAATGGTGAAAAAAATTTATATTAAGTACTTTTATAATAATAATAATAATAATAATAAAATGCCTTTATTTGTAAGTGTATAACAAATACATTACATTTCTAATGCATAAGGCGAAGTCTAGCCATGCGGCTACTCTACTTAACCTTAATTTATATACAATAACAAATTAATATACCTAAGTACATAACACAATATAAAAGGAAAAGAGGGAGAAAACATATTGTGATAAAAGATTATGTGCATATATATATCTAACAATCTCACTAGCAATTAATACTAAAATAACGAAGGAAATCGCGCTATTACAAAAATACATTTATTTTCTCAACAGACCAGATCTGTCGTAAGATTATAAAAGGAGAAGAAGAGAAGAGAAATAATAGATCTAAATTGTGACATTTGAAATATATTGAGTTGCCATTATGTCTTTTAATTTTTTTTCGGAAACTACTTACTGGTAATGATTTAAGGGTATCTGGAATATCATTATATATATGAGGAGCATTATAGGAGAAAGATCTCGTAAATAACGTTGAATGAAAGCGAGGTAGTGACAGCTTATGTGTAAAACGAAGACCTCTACTGTGAACATTGTACCTGAAACTGAGTTTTTCTCTAAGATATGGTGGTGATGAGGTATTCAGTAAAGAATGTATAAAAATAGATAGATGATATTTATATAAGTTTTCCACTTTAAGCCAATTTAGTTCTTTTATTTTATGAGATATATGGTCGAACTTTTTTAATCTGAATACATATTTACAACCACTGTTCATTACTTTTTGTAAACGATATTTAGTAACCTGGTCTAAGCATGAGTAGTAAACTATGTTACAGTAGTTTAAAATAGGTAATAACTAGACTTTCGCAGAGCTTTTTTCTCATTTTAAAGTTTATGATGCTAATATTAACATATAACAGTTTTAGACTAAGATAACATTTTTTTATTACAGATGATACATGACTTTGGAATCTCAAATTAGTGTCAAATAATAAGCCCAAGTTCTTGGCAGAGTTTACAGCCACTAAAGGCCCATCTTCAATTTTCAAATTCAAATTTAATGTCAAGTTTTGTCTATACTTATTAGAGCAGTATAAAATGAACGGACACTTACTTGAATTTAGTTTTAAGTTATTTTCATTAGCATAACGTGATATTGCGGAAAGATCTTCATTAATTTGTCGTGATGCTTGGTTTACTTCGTTCACTTTGAAAGATTGATACAATTGTGTATCATCAGCGAAGGCTTGCATATTCGTATATTCAGAACATTTAAATACATCGGCTGTATATATTAAAAATAGAAGCGGCCCCAAAAGAGAACCCTGTGGCACGCCAGAAGTGATATTTGTTATGTCAGAATATTCATTATTTAGAAACAACATTTGTTTCCGATTTGCAAGATAAGACGAAAAGAAATTTACCGATGTGTTGCCAAAACCATAAAAGTTTAGCTTCGCGCATATCAGTGCGTGATCAAGAGTATCGAATGCTTTTGAAAAATCTAATAAAACTAATGCGCATGCCTCGCAATTGTCCAAAGCATTTATGATGTTGTCGGTTATGTTTAGTAAAACTGAGGTGGTACTGTGCCCCTTCCTATAGAAGACAGTAAAGTTGAAACTATATTGTTTATTGTGACAAATTCGTAAATTTGCGGGTAAATTACCTTTTCTAGGACTTTCGATATAGCTGGTATAATGCTTATTGGTCCTAAGTCAGAGCATGATTTTGGATCATTTATTTTTGCCAATGGTTTTACAATCCATAGTTTCCAGCTTACAGGAAAGTAACCTACTTCTAAGCAGCAATTAATTAAATGGGTAAGATGTTTATATAATACAGGTAAACAAATGTGCAACATTTGAGCGCTAATTCCATCGACCCCATACGCATTTGATTTAAAACTATTTACAATTTTAATAATGTCACCATAATTTGCAAACGTAAATTGAAAGGATAAATTTTCATCAAATTTGTTCGTTGTAAAATAATTTACAGAGTTAGGACAATTATTTGGTGGACTGTAAATTACTAGTAATTTATTTGGTTTGGATTTTGTAGATTACTAGGAATTTCCGTGTAATTTTTTTGTTTTATGTTTAGAGTATTGATAGCCTTCCATAGTTTTTTGTGTCATTGCAATTTTGGTTGTATGTCAAATAAGCTGCTTTCTCACGTTTGATGGCACTTACAGTCATATTTCTGACGTTTATATGTAATCCAGTCGTCGTAATTTTTTGTGCTTTTATACTTACTAAGGGCTCTGTTGCGTTCTTTTATCATTTCCTTAACGGCGTAAGTGAGCCATGGAGCGTATGGCTTTGTGACACGAGCAGTTTTAAATGGTGCATGTTTGTTAAATAACAGCTGGATATTTGATATGAGAAAATCTACTTTTGCTTTAATATCATTTATATAAAAGATATGGTCCCAATTTACACCATTTAAGTCAACAAGTAATATATTTAAATCGATATTTTTGAAGTCACGATACGGTATTAACCGGGGTAGACGAGGCTGGTGAGACAAACACAGCTCACAGTAAATAATTTTGTGATCTGATATCAGATCAGAATTTAACGTACCAGTATTTTTTACTAAAGTAGGCTGATTAAAAAATATTACGTCAATCAACTTTTCAGTAGTACTAGTAATGCGAATAGGTTCATGAATTAATTGAGTAAAGTCATAGGAAGACATGCAATTAGCGAAAGTAGATCATCCAGATGTTCAACAAATTCATTTACATTTTTTGAGGGAACCTTATATAATACACCTACAAGCAATAACATATGATTTAATTTAACTTCTAACCACGTATATTCAATACCATCTACAGAATTAAATTCACTTAATACAGTTTTAACACTAAATACATTATTCACATAGATACCAACACCACCACCTCTTGTTAATCGATCTTTCCTAATAAAATTATATCCAGGAATACGTATTACTTCAGATGAAATGTTTTCATTCAAAGAGGTCTCGGTAACGCACATGATATCAAAATTATTATTCAAAACAATATCCGAAAATTCTAAAAACCCTGTAAATAACGATCGCACATTGAAGTGGCCAATTTTTATTAATTTATTTATATTGTTGCATTTTTTCTCTGTGGCGTAGAAAATTTTTTTGCAAATGGGAGATTTGGTTTGCCCGAAGACGTGAATAGTGTTAGTTCATCAATTACAATTATAAAAATGTTATTTAAAGGCGCGTTCTCACGATTCGATTTTAGTTGATCAACTTTTGTGGATCAATTAAAATCGGTCAAGTTTTTGATTCACACATTTCAAGCGAAAGTTGAATCAATAGTTGATATAAAATGGCGGCAAATGCAGCGGTTCGTGCGGGTGTAAAAATTATTTCCGGTTTATTGGTTGAAGAACTGAGAAAAATTATCGTGCAGTGGGATAGACAGCGTAAAAAACGCCGTTTTTGGGTAAGAAATTGGATCTTAAGGAGAAACCACTATGGAGTTTCAGCAACCCTCTTGAAAGAACTTGCATTGGAGGATATAGAAGGGTACAGAAATCACCCGAGAATGTCTGAAGAAAAGTTTAAAGAACTGCTATCAAAAATTCGACGTAAAATTCAAAAACATGATACTGTTATGCGAAAAACACTTCCCGCGGCGCTAAAATTGCAAATAACGTTGCGATACTTGGCAACAGGAGATTCATTTGCTACACTAGCTTTTATGTACAGAGTGCCAAAAAATATAATCTCAAATTTTATTAAACAAGTCTATGAAGAAATATATGACGCTCTACAAGAATTCATAAAGGTAAGTACCAGAAAGAGTGGTAACATTTTTTTATTTAAGTATTAAAGTTTAAAACACAGGTATTTCAAACATAAAGGCATATTCGTTTACAAAATAAGTAATAAGTATTTAAATATTAGCAAAGGCATGAGAAATAATATCAGATGTTTCTTCTTGCGATGCAAGAGAAAAACCATATTGTTGTGCAAAAGCAGGTGATGTCGGTGCCGAATTTGACCATGCTTCCGATCCACTGGGATGTGAAAGTGAAGATGAAGAGGTCTGATTCTGCGTATTAAACAAAATTTGTAGACGCTCTTGCCTGATCACTGATTGTATTTTTTCTTGACATGAAAGTGCATTTATACGTGGTAACTGTCTCAACTGAATAGCAATAAGTTTAATGCATCAGATTCATCTCCATCAGCATTATTGCTTTGTTGCGATACTTTATCCAGTTTATCAATTGCAGTGTGTATGGCCAATATATTATCATTTGAACTTGCTTTACGCTTTCGGTTCTGTGGAGCTCGAAATTGTTTTGTAGATTTACTCTGAGAGTTATGCGTCACCGTAGTAGCTTTGGCAGTAGATGGAACTATTGGTTCAGCAGTATTATTTTCCATAGACTCACTTTCAGTTGCCGAAAAATGTAATTCATCGTCGATTTCAGTTTGTAACTCTTCTTGTTCAGTTTTATTATTGGATAGATTCTGAAACCAAAATATTATGAATGTATTTTTATTGTTGCAGGTACCACAAACAGAAGATGAATGGAAGGAAATTCAAAATGATTTCTATAGTCGATGGAATTTTCCAAATTGTTGCGGAGCCCTCGATGGGAAACATGTTGTTATACATAATACACCTCATAGTGGATCAGAGTATTTTAATTATAAAGGCACTTTTAGTGTTATTTTGTTTGCATCTGTTGATGCTAATTATTGCTTCCGTTACATTGACGTGGGCACAAATGGCCGTACAAATGATGCCGCAGTTTTTTCAAATTCATCTCTAAATGCAGCACTGGAAGCAAACATGTTAAATTTTCCGAAAAACGGAGTATTCGTCGCTGACGACGCTTTTCCACTTAAAACTTTTATTTTAAAACTGTATGGACGAACTACGTGTCTATCTAGAAAACAAAAAATATTCAATTATCGTCTATCTAGGGCACGCCGCATTGTCGAAAATGCATTCGGAATTTTGGTCTCGAGATTTAGGATATTCCAAAAACCGATACCTCTTGCAATTGACAAAGTGGATATATTAGTTAAAACAGCGTGTGCATTACACAACTGGCTAAGAACTACTTCCAGTGATTAATACACGGCAATAGATTCATTGGACGCAGAGGATTTTAATGCAGGTGCTCCTGTACATCAGAAATTCATGGAGAAAATGGTATAGTTGCATTACGAAATAGCATCGGAGGTCGTAATTACACAAAAGAAGCTGCTACTAATCGTGACAAATATGCTGATTTCTTTTTCAATCGTGGGGCTGTACCGTGGCAAGAAAATATGATACATGATGATACTAAAATCGAATTGTGAGAACGCGCCTTAAAATTAATATTGTAAAATATTGGACAAAATTCATAAACATTCAAAAATTGTTAGAAATAATGAGGATAGCATAATAAATATTATTAAACTGAAAAGTTCCCACCCCTAAACAGTGTGTTTCATTCCTCAAAATGTTATTCTATTTTGGAGTTTTTTAGATTATTTCGAGAATGGTGTATTTTTTAAATAAAAATACATATATACAAATATTAAAATTCTCTATGAGAAATATTTACACTTTTTCCTAAAATTAATAGTGTCAAATAAGATGCACACATAACTGCTGGTTTCGTTCCGGTTAATAAAATAAATTGTAGTACTTACTATAATCTACTTTAAAGTTCAATGCTTAACGTTGAAACAAAAAAAATTATAACAATCATTTAAAATTATAACAAATGTATTGCCTCCACCCTCTCATCCTTATAAAAATAATGCAACGTTATATTATTGAGGCACATGGAAATTTTTTTTCTGAAGTGAACCTAATATTGGGATACCTTATTTCATTTTTCGCTAAAAATGTGACATACATGATGCAATTTATTATGAATTTAAATCCATGGAAGGGATCAATATTTGTATTAATCCGTATATTCGTACAATCAAAAAATCATGAATACCTCATCTAGTTTTAGTATTGTTTTGAAGCTATAAGTTAAAAAGCTTTTTGCTCGTAAAACGATACATGTTTGTAGGATATGTGTATTTGTAGATAATATCGTAAATATGCGCAGATAAAAGTTATGTTATAATAAAGAGAAAGAAAGTCTGTATTGATTTGTGTGTAAATTACCGTGGCCCAATCTTGCAGTTTTTTCCGTACCTTCTTAAAAGTGCATATTTTTTTTCCTGAAAGATATATAGTTGTATCTTTGTTACGACATTGATTTCATAGATAGTAAAATAATATTTTTGTATACATATAAAGCGCAGATATTCACTAAATTATTAAGAAATTGTACCTCCAAGCAGGTGGAAACGTGCACTCATTCGGTCGACTGGTCCAGAATCAATAGTCATAGAGTATATATTTCTATCATTATAGGGCAAATTATTCATTTATGATACTTAAAAAATCTCGATGTTGGCCAAAAAAATGACTCGTAGAAACCGTAATGCATTGGAGAAATAATTTATATACAAATATTTAGAATACCATCAAAGTGCTTCATGTTAACTGAAATAATTTATAAAATGTGATGTACCTTTTAGAGAAGGGCCGGCATCCTTTTGGTCAGCCTTGGTAGAAGGATATATTTCTGCCATTTTAGGGATTAGCAATCTAATTTCATCATCTACCAACGATAATTCCTCAAAAATTTCCAAAGCCCTATGTTTGTTGCCAACTAATAAATGTACAACTTGTTGAGTGTAACTTAGAGTCTCGTTTTGCCTTTATCTAAATTTGGAGAAATATTTTTCGATTGCCGAGCAGAAATAAGAAGTATATCCTCCAATATCTTCCAATATTGTGATTTTCTTAGTAGGAGGTTGTACAATAGGCGAAACTTCAATGTTTAACGATACATCCTGTGATACACCAAGAACTTCAACAGTAGGTTCCTGATGATCCTTAGTTCCATCCTTCTTAACAGGAGTGGCAGTGTCATTTGAATGGGTGGATCTTTTGTTAGATCGGTTGGTAGATTTTCCTTCCAATGACGTCCCTTTCGGTTGGGTTAACCTTTCCCTACCTCTAGAAACTTTTGGCATTGTGTCAACTGTAATAAAAGATGAAACATTAATATAATTTCTATCACCGGTACAGTAAATGTGCAATAAATTTGAGAATACAACTGAGGTTCAAAGAATATTCTTTATTTTTTATCCATAAAAAAAAAATTAAAGTCAAAATGAAGTGAGTGTTGTCTTTTTATAAAATCTATATATATAAAATTTTTAGTCAAATTATTTGTTGAAAATGATTATATCATTATTAATGACATAGGGAAATTTTATATGAGCGTGTTCGAAATGATACAATGTAAAGAACGGATTGTTATAAAAATGGATGTTATCCATATGAAATTATACACTAAAAGGTTAATGTTCTCGCATCGAAGTCAATAATGAATGGCGAAAGTCATACTGTTATACAGAATTTTATATCATTGTTTTGGAAGGTGCACTTATTTGTCCTATTGAAAATTTATTTGTAACACAATTTCATAGCCAATATTACGCATAATCGCATTGTTAATATTGTTTGTTTAATACCTGAATTGATATAAACACTTGGTCTCATGATAAGTTCAAAAAGATATGTATTTGAATTGTAGGTATAACCATAATATGTATTCATATATTTGAGTATGAAAAAGTTAATATACCAATAATAAAATGTGGGATATGTAATGCAGTTTGAGAGTATCAATATATATACAATAATAAAAATAGAAATAAATAAAATTTATGTATGTATGGTAGTGAAATGTATATACTTACATAAATAGCACCTTGTCGAATGCGAATGAATCCAAGGGTGTACACTGCCAAGCACGATTAATTAGTTAAATAAATTATAAATCTATCACTAAAACGAACACTATCACAGGTACTATTACACGCGAATATAAAAAAGCACGAATGATACTACGTAGCACGATGCAATTGTTTATTTTAGCGTCCTTTTATAAAATTCACGACTTACTGGATGAAAACACAGATTTTTAAACAACAAAATTACACATTGAAGTGAAGAGAAAAAGAGAGATATCAGTTATATCGCAAATAATGTGCGAAAAAATCTAAGTATATAAATTTATTATAGTAGCAATATCTGTATGTATTAAAAATGTATAAACAAATCTCCTCGTTACTATTACTTAACCTTAAATTAAAGGTGGTGATCCATTTAAGCTGATGTCATCTGTTGTCGAACAGGAACAGTCATTGCAGAAACCTGTTAATAATGGATATTGTTTTGAATATCGATGTACAGTATTAGGTTCTTTCCTTTACAGGTGAAGTGTAACACTGAGGTACACTGAATTACTTAAAGTCGTTTCTTTGTAAGGGCATGGTGCTACATGCACTACACTTTAATATATTTTTGCTCAGTGTCAAATCCACTGGTTAACACTGGTGTAGTTTAGCTTTGCTTCATTGAAGGCAGGTGTGTGTTTTTAGATTATTTGTGTTTTATGTGTATTGAAGTGAAGTATTACTTCACATTGTTTTATGGAATATCTTTTTCGCTTTTCTAATAATAAATAGCAAATAATTTCTAATTCATCCTCATTATCAGTGGATCCACTACTGGAATCGAAGGAGTAGTTTCATTCCCCGAATGGTCTTGGAAAATTTCATTATGTACTTCGCTTCTCTCGATGTTTATCAAATATAAAAATAAAATATAACTTACAATTACAGAATTTACATATTACACAATTTAGTTACACTTTTTCAATCTTTTGCTTTTATTACACTCATTTACACCGAATTTTCAGCTGACTTTGTGTGTAGTGTAAAATTCAATACACTTAAAAATAAAGGAAAGAACCTATTATAGAATACAGTGACTTTCGAGTAGCTGGTGAATTAACTGGCGATATAGTGATTGATGGATCATTGTGATTTTATTCATTGTTGCAATGATTAATGTATTATTTGATACGTTTGATGCAGTAGTGAAATAACTGACTATACGCTAAACAAACTGATAATAAAATTATTACGGAAATACTCAAAACTCCAGGGAAAAAAATTCATACTTGTTTCTGTTCTGTATCTGATTGTAGAGAGTAATTACTGTTATTTAGGTAACAATCTACATCAATTTACTATATATCCAATACATGGCGCCGTACGTACTCGGTTTAACGACATTGGGTGCGTTCATCACGGTGAGCGATCAGGTAGCGCTCACTGATCACATGCTTAAACTACGCTTTTTGCACTGTCCTCATTGGCTTCTTGCATAATATACGTGATCGCTCAGTTAACGCTACCGCGTGATGAACGCGACCATTAATAACATATTAACCTTTAATTAAATAGTTTAAATATCTGATTTAAATTATCTGTAAAGGTGAACAAAATCGATGAAAAGGATTGTGGAAGTTGATCATTGAATCGTTTAAAAGCGGAGCTGATATACTTTTTCGTATTGACGTTGATGGCGAAACCACAGATTAGTCCAGACGTCCGACTCTACCGAAAGCTTTAGTTATTTCTACAGATATTTGCATAGTAAGTTAGGCCACCCAGTATGTGGATAAATACTGGTTGCCGTGAAAAATCTCCTGAAAAGGAATTTATTAGACAAATATAAATATTTTTTTTATTCTTTCTTTCCTGCAAAAACATGGTCCACATGCAGTTAAAAATCTAAATAAATAATAATGAAAATAATGCGGCACCGTTTCAGACAATTAACACTGCAATTATAACTTGTTCAGGTTGAAAAGCACTTGACACCTTATTTTGAGTTAACACCGAACAATAGTAAACACAGGACGTCTTCTCTTCCTGGCTGGTTTAACAGCCTGTGTTTTATGCATTTGTATTTTATCCCTTCAGAAACACCTAGTAGCACACTCTCTATTTTAAGGTTATGTTGTGGGAAATTTCAATTCCTCTTCTTCTACTTATCTTTTGATTTTCCCAAGTGCACAAGTCTATGACTTGGGTTTGTAATTAAGACCTGCCTGTTGGATCGTTAGTTTTTTAAATTCGCAAGACCGCGTTAGGAAGCCAAGCCATCTTAGCAGCCTTTCAGGCGTGATCCATTAAAGGAGCAGGTTGTGCTTAGGCTTGGGGCTGTAGCCTATTTATTAAATTTTGTCAAGCCGTAATTTTTATTCACGCCATAAGCTTAGGCTTATAATCGAAACTGAGCCCCCACAGGTCACTTGGGGTAAGTCTTGCGAATTCATGTTTTTAAATTCATTTTGTGAGGTGTATTTGTTTTTATATCTTAGGGTTGCCAGTATCCCTCATATGAGGCAATTTTTTTGGTGTGATATAATTATTGGTACCTATATCATCTTTCTGATGTAACGGCCACATATGCATGGTCATATTTTAAGAAGAGAGAGGTCAATAATTGAAGGAATTTGAGTCGTCGATTTTTTTGGACCACGTAGACAGTGGAGACGAATTTGAGAGTGGAGGCAGCGTGTTGCAGAGGCGTCCTTGCAGTAATACCTGATTTTGAAACGAAGCTACACCAGGGCCTTCTGTTTGGTGGTATTATTTATAACATTTTGTTTCATTTAAATTTTCACATTTCATATATTTTTTTTAGACTTGTAAGAAATGGTACCATTTTAATTAAATTTAACATTTTCAAATATTCATACATTTTCACACAAATATTTTTACATATAATTTTCTTAAATAATACTTGTTAAACCTTGGTCATAATTTAATATATTTTTTTATTATCAATCATTCATATTTTAACTTAACTCAATTTTTTTACTATTGCTTATTAATTATTCAACTGTCCCATAATCAAATATTAAAGTCAACTTATTATTAACATGTGTGTTTCCTTTCTTTTACTCATTTAGCTAGATATATATTATTGGTGAGCTTATTACATAACTTAGGTACTCAGTATTGTTTTCCTTAGCTTTCACAATACTCCTGGTTCATATAATAAGTTAAGGTGGGGCCCTGAACATCTTTTTTTTTATGTATATTTATATTCACTATTTTATATTTTTTTTATATACAGCAAGTTATCAAATTGAGTAAGTATCGAACCACGACCTCGCTTTCCCATAACCCAGAGCTGCCGTTCGCACAATTGAACACTTCCTGCTTATAAGCCAAGGGTGTTACACAGTAACTAACAGATCCAATATTTTCCTAACTTTCACGGTGGTACAATGTCTGTTTAGCCACAAAAACGATTTTACCGCATACGGTGATACTCCATTTTGGAAATAAACAGCCGCTATGTAACAACGGTCTGTATGTTTCAGTTGTGAAAACAACATTTTTTTGCACGTAGCAATCGATTCAACCTAACGGGTATACAGTTAATGTCGCGGAAGTAATTCCAATACCAGACACACTGCAGTCCATTTTAAGAACAAGCTGCCGACATAGTTTACACCACTTTCACGTATACCACACATTACTATATATAATAATAATGTCTTTATTGCTAAAGATGTACATACAATACATACATACATATACAGTACAAAGTCTAGCTACAGCCATTCTAATTAACCTTAACTAAAATGCATAAAGAATAGTATATTATAACTAAAAAAAATTTGAGCTATAAAGCATATGGTAAAATGAGTAAAAAGAGACCAAGAAGAATTTGAGTAATATAATAATAATAATATAAAGGAAGAGAAATATACATAACAATAAAATATCAGTAAAAGGTAACAAGCGGTGAAGGACCAGCTAAGGAAGTGCAAATAAAGTTTACTGCTGTGAGAATAAGTTTATTTTTACTTGTTTGCGAAAATTGTCTACTGTAAATCCGTTTAGAGCATCATTTATATCATTGTAAATTGTGACAGAATTATAGGAGAAGGATCTGCGAAACTTGGTCAGTCGGTAAGGTGGTAATGACAATTTCGTAGTGTATCTCAAATTTAGGTCCTAGGTTTAGATCCTAAATATCAATTTACTGCGAATATATGGCGGTGAGGAGGTGCGTAAAACGCGGTGAGTAAATACTGACATAATATGTTTATAGATATTTTCAATTCGTAACCAGCCAAGGTTATTTATTTTTGAGGAAGTACGATCGTATTTCCGAATACGGTAAACAAATCGGCAACAGCTATTTTGTATTTTTTGCAAATGGTTTTGTGTTAGTTTGTCCAAGCAACTATAATGGCTAAATTCGGGCAGCTAGCTATCGCGCTATGTGCATCAAACCCTCAGAGAGTAGTTCGGGGAGGCTATTAGCAGTTGGCGCCATCCGACTCAACGAACGCGCATCAGCGCAAACCTAACCTAATCTAATCCAAACGTAAACAAATGACAAATGGCAGACTCAAATAGACACAAAAGAGTCGTTTTGGTCGATGTTGTAATTTGTCTTCAAGAATTGCTCGAGTTTTCCTCCTCTTCTAGTAGCGAAGATGAACTAAATGTTGTAGAGGGAGTATTACCACAGCTAGAGGGGGAAAAGGAGGCACAGGATGATTCCAAGGATTGAGAACTATACCGAAGTGGTTATGCCGCGCTGGTTGGATAGTGATTTCAAATCACATTTTCGGTAAGTTCCGCGTTTATTATACCTGTATTTGCTTTTGCTGTTTGAAGCATTCATTTTTTCATGTTTTATTTGCTGCAGTATGCGAAGGGAGACTTTTCAACATATTCTCAGTATTATTGGCACGACTCTAAAGAGGAAGTATCCAGGATTGGGCATGATCAGTCCAGAAAAACAGCTTCTTCCCACAATTTGGAGGATGACCACTCCTGATTCATGCAGGTTAGTATGTTTGGTGTGCATATTCATGCCATGTGTCATCTTACAAAATGTGGTACATTATCCTCTTCTCTCCTTTCTTGTTGCAGATCAATCTGTGAGAAGTTTAATGTCAATCGTGCAACAGCGTTGGCTACTGTACGAAGAACGACTGGTGCTTTGGTTAAGCTTGCACCTTCAGTCGTACGGTGGCCAACGAGAACACTAGCTGCAGCATCCTGGAGAGGCTTCGAAGGCATCAGTGCATTTCCAAAAGTTCTTGGTATTGATGGAACCCACATTCGTATTCCCGCTCCTCGAGTTAACCCAGAGTCATATAGCAATCGCAAAGGTTTTCATTATATTCAATTACAGGCAGGTATACATTCTGCATTACAGACACTTATTGCCATTGCCTCTTATTATGTTGTTGCAGACTGACCGACTTTCTTTTCTTACAGGCGGTGTGTGACCACAAAGCTCGATTCTTTCATTGCCTTGTGGGTCACGTAGGATCGATGCATGATCAGCGGGTTCTTCGCCTATCTGAAATACAGGACTTCTTGGGAAAAGAGGAGAAATTCCCGGATGATTTCCACCTTCTTGGGGATCCTGCATACAAGCTCCATCAGAATTTGCTGGTCCCGTACCGTGATAATGGCCACCTGTCTGAGCGTCAGAAGAATTGTAACTTTTGTCTCTCTTCAGCAAGAATCGCTATTGAGAGGACTTTCGGTTTGCTGAAAACTCGGTTTCGCAGTCTCTTGCACTGTCTAGCAATGACAACAACTAAAGATGTGGCCGATTTTGTGATGGTTTGCTGTGTACTTCACAACATATGTATCTTGCAAGGAGACGAGTTAAATATTGATCTGGTGCAACAGGAAGAAGAGGTTCCCTATGCCAATGAAGGTGGCCAAGGCTGTGCTGCTGCTGGCGTTGCCAAGCGAGACCTAATTTGTGAAAGGTTAATCATAGGAATGTTTAAATGTTAATTAGTATGAGCATAAAATCTTAAATTAATCTTTCCATGCATTTGTTAATCAGATTGTTAGGCTAATATCAAATCCTATGGTCCTTTGGTGTTTAAGCCTATAGTCCCAGAGGAGTTGGTGTGACGCTGTGGTTAAACGACACATTAACGAAGGGTTAAAACTCAGTGTTAATCACATTCAGATAATGCCAACATTGATGGCGAAACGCTCATCGAGTGTAGTGTTTAAATATTTAGTGGAAACTATGTATAGCAACAAGCTAATGTCTGTCAATTAAAGTTATTAATAGTATATTCATGAAATAAAGATGCCAATATTGTAAAAAAAATATATTATTAGGTTATTGCACTACATTTATTTTAATGATTTTCACTTATCAAATGTATATACAAGCTATGCATAGATGCACATATAGCTTTTTCAAAAATGCATCAAGCTTTGCCAGAATGGCAGTCTTCAATGCAGATTTCTCTTCGTGTCTCTTATTTTTATTCTCGGCGATTCTGCGGCTTTCGAGGATTGCATTAGCAACTGATTTCGAGTCCTCTGATGCCTGCGTCTTGCGGGAACGGCTACCACTAGATGATGGCTTATCTCTATCACTGCTCTGATCTGAACTGGACTCGCTGCCTGTCATCCGGCCAGAGCTGGACGAACACAAAGCAGGAGGTTCCATGAAGGGACGCTGACCCAAAGTGATTGCATCAATTCAAAATATGGCCACAATCGAGGATTGTTGCCAGATTTAGAATTATGGTCACTAATAGCTTTAAACGTCCCCTTCATGCCATTGAACTTTTCAGGTCAGGTTACATAGGTCAATGAACTGCTGACTCTGCATTTTGAATGATATCAGGTTACAAGCAAAGAATTGCTGATGCAAGTGTAGTTATATTCATGCTTAACAAGTTTATATATATTTGTGAATGTTTCTTAATAAATAATCCCTTCTGGCCGTAAAAAGCTATGACGTCACAGTTTTGTTTTTGCTTATAATTCGGGATATTAAAAATTTTAAAGGTGTTTTGATTCGAACTACTCCGTGGTGTAGATGACAGTACTGTACCTTATGCCCTCATGGCCGTAAAATGTTTCTCTTCGGCAAGCAATAAATCTTTTTTACATTAGTACAGCCGTTTGGCAAAGCATCATTTTCATGACTATTATATACTATAATATTATGTACCTGTACCACTGATCGTGTGTCTTTTTAGTATGACCCATAAAAATTGCCAATTGTTCCGTGTGATTTTCATTAATATTCATTATTTGTAAAATTATCGCTGTTTGCTTTCTTAATTTGGTAGATGTTAATGCTTTAGAATTGTTTGCACCACAAGCAGAAGTAAAACTACGAATTACACTAACACCGTGGAACCATCCTTTACTTGAATCGGGATTTGCAAAAAGATATTTATCGGACAATGGAGTTTCCTTAATCATCCGACGAACTTTCAGTAAGAATTCATTTTTTTTGCAAGAAAGGCGAATACAAGATGGGTATTGGCCGAGTAACATTACCGCCAGAAACCACCCGCTTGAAATTTTTGCACAGCAATTTTTCAGAGGTCGATAAACTTTCTAATAATTCTTCCTGATTATTTGAATCCGAAAAGTCTTTAAGATATGACGAAGTTTTTAAATATTGTATCTCTCCTATTCTTTTATGGTTTAATACTAATACTAAAGCCATAGTGCTTTTTGCCAACCAATTTGATAATGTCATTTGTAACTAGTATTATTTTTGGTTTTTCCCAATGTTTTTCAGTTATGTCTTTCAAAGCTAAAGATGATATTTCACTTTTCCAATGATCTATCAGTTTTTGTAAGTGTTTTATGTTTTTTCGTTCTAAGTTAAGATCTTTGAAGTCAAAAAGCTTTGACTTTTTAATTATATGTCTGTGAATAATGTTGTACAACTGCTTTAAGCTAGTACCCATGTGTAACGCAAGTGACGAAACTTTAAACGATTTGGTATCTGGAATAAATCCAGCAATTAAATCATCGTAGCAGCAACTAAAGCAACTATTTACAAAAATCAAGTATCTCTCTCTTTTAAAATTGTCAAATTGAAAACTCCACATCATGCTTAAAAGTAGAATAGTCCATGCTGAACAGAACTGTGAAACCCGCTTTGTTCCATCTCATTCGGTTTTGGAGATATCATTAATTAAGACATTAAGACAATTTCAAATAACCTTTAAATTTAACTAGGAATTCAAAAATGCAACAAAATATAGGGTTTTCTATTTAAAATAACAAACTTAATGTGCATTTCCCATACAACCGGAAGTTCGCCATCTTTGAAACTAGTTTTGAAACATACAGTTTATGAATGTAAATAACCTTGATATTGACATGTTTCTTGTATTTGCAATAGGTGGGCTTTAGAGAAAATATGTTCATTTGGGCTATCCTATATATAATACCCAGTACCTATACTCTTCCAATTTCAAATTGCAAGTACGGCCCTACCTCTGTAGCTCAACGCAAGTAACAGCTACTATAGGTAGAGATGCAGTGTAAACATTATCATAATATTTTAAATTACATTAATAAATACGTTATAGAAAAACTTTCTTGGATTATAGCTTAAAGCCATTTGTAAGATTTGTTTTGACCGATTCATTTTAACATCACCACCGCACACTTTACACTTTAATACGAGAATTAACAAGAAATAATACGGGTGTGTTAGCCAGAACCTCTAAAATGCACGTGGTAGTGTTTTTCGCGGGAAACTATCTTGACAACGTCACAAGGTATAGTGAAAATAACATTTATATTATACATTAAGCCTCGTATGTTAGTTAAATATTATAAAGGGACTCGGATGTACATTGCAAACATGTATGTTTTAATTTTGGAAATATTATACCTCTCAAGCAGGGTTATTAAATGTTATGAGGACATTCTAGAAAGTCAAAATATACAATCTAAAAATTATTCCTGGAGATGGGCCTCGGGTGGCCTACTTGATATATCGGCCCTCGCCTTTGTAACTGGATACGTATATACAGGGTTACTGGTAATTCGATACATTCCTTTGGAGATGTGATGGGGCATGATCTAAGAAGTAAATTTAGCCCTAACATATATTATGCAAAACTCAATAGTTTTTGAGATATTTAATTTTTTTTGTTTTTCTCAAAAAGTAGATCTTAATGTCCTAAAAGTTAATTTTCGAAAAATCTATTGGACATTTTAAAATTTTTTTTACTGGATTACTTGTCCAATATTATATATATCCGTTTGGAATGAAAAATATCTGGAAACATTTCGATCATGTGAACATCTGAAATAAAAACTTTAAAAAAATTTTTTTTTAAATCAGCTATGAAATTTACCTATTAGGTTTTTTCAAAAAAATATTAACGTAACACGCGTATAAATTGTTATAAAAACTGCCTTATTTCAATAGCTATCTAACAAGGTACAAATGTTCAATGTACCCTTAATAGTTCTAAGTAAATACTAGTAAAAATAATACAAGTAGCACGAATTTTATTTTTAGATAAACATTAAAAACATTTTAAAAGTAGAGTTTAATTCTTCATTAATTTCAAAGTTGTACTTTATTTTTTATATGTCTTGCTCAAAATGGGAGCCCCTATTCCGTATACAGACACGGCAGCGTCTTCTTATTTCCGTCCTTGCTACTCTGGTTGTCAGATTATGCCTTATGTGTTGGGCAGCATCGACTATCCTTTGTCTAAGGTTTTCTATAGTATTGACTGGTGTGGCATAGACCATCTCCTTCATATGACCCCATACGTAATAATCAAGGGGTGTTAAGTCAGGGCTTCGCGCTGGCCAAGGTATTGGGCCCGCTCTTCCAATCCAACGGTTAGGGAAACGTTGATCAAGTAACTGTCGTACTGCCAGCCGATAATGTGCTGGACAACCGTCGTTCTGAAACATCATTCGCTGTCTGACGGCGAGAGGAACATCTTCTAAAATCACCGCCAGATCATTTCTTAAAAAATTTTCATAGATTTCCCCGTTTAAATTTTGAGGAAGAAAGTGTGGCCCTATTAAATAGTGGCCAATGACTCCCATCCACACATTAATAGAAAACTCCATTTGGAAACTGTCTAGGGAGGTTAATTGTTGTTGCTGTGTTCTTTAAGGTTTCCGACTTTATAACACAAGCTGAGCTGTGACATTTCCCTGTCACATGTCCTAGATAACGCTCAGAAATAATATTAGACTTTGTTACGTTAAGAAAAAGATGAAATCATTTTTATCTAATTTACAATTATTGCACATTGTTCTTGTTTCTCTGTTGGGTGAAATCATGTCAATATATACACATATATGTATATGCATAAACAATTAGATTTCTTTTCGTGCAATTTTAAGGATATAAATAAAACAAACCTAATGGAGTGCACATTTATTATTCATTTTCTTATTCATAAGTCAATACATCAGTTGCTATACCTATGCATATATTTTTTATTAAAGAAAGTAAATAATTTTAAAGAGAAGCAGTATTTTGAATCCAGCTGTTATTTTCTTCAGATAATCGCAGCCATTTGGCAAAAACCTTTTTCCCTCTCTTTTTTAAAACCTTCTCGATCAGATAAACGTCTGGGTACTTAGTTTTTTGTAGTTCCATTTCATAAAAACCTCTCTTTATTGATTGAATCTTGAATCAAATAAGTCATCGGATAGTTTACATTTACTTTAACGACTTTGAATAGTTCACATGAGTAGTTTGGCGTATATGATCATATGCTTTTAAACGTGTAGTTGGTTTCACATCAGCCGGTTTCATACCAATTGTACGATGTACTTTATTATTGTACATATTTGTAATATTGGGCAGAATGTCAACCCATTTGTATTTACCTCTAGCTGAGAATTCTTTATAGAGCCAATTTTTTAATGTTCTAATTACTCTCTCAGCGATAGCAGCTTTTTTTCGTACTATACGTAGAGTATAGATTTATATTGTATTTTTTCATTAAAGCGGAAAATTTTGTATTGTAAAATTTTGTACCTTGGTCGCTTAGAAGATTTTTAGGTGAATAGTTTGATTGTTGCCTTTCGTAATTTCCATACCTGTTTTATTTTTTACAGGTCTAGTCCACACATATTTGGAGTAACAATCTATCATGACAAAAATATAGTGTCATCCTTTATTATCATGGGCATATATTCGCATCTCGATCAAGTCCAGCTGCCATAAATCACCGTAACCTTTTATTATTGTTCTCCTACTACGGAAATTTTTACGAACTGGTTTGTGTAACTCCTCCACGACTTCTTGCTCTCTTCACAAAACTAGCCTGCATGACAAAGTACCTGACTGGTAGATGTTCACGAGTAGACTAATTTCTAATAAGTTAATTCTTAGTTAATGTAGTAACCTTTTCAACTAAATTATTAATCTTTTGAGTGTTTAGAGAAATTGACATCTTAATTTCTTCGATTTTATTATCTATATTTTGTTCTCTAAATTTCATGATCTGTTCATTTACATACTTTTTCGTTCTATAATTAAACCAGTTATACCATCAATAGCTTTCTGAATGTCTGCAAAGAATGTAGTAAGGCGGTTGTCAACATAGTCGCGTGTTATGGACTTATGTAAGGTACTTATTCGTCTCCCGAATTTTACAATTGTGTTTACAGTTGCCATTTCTGTTTACATATTCAGTGTTTGTGTGAACGATCCATGCTTTAATGGATGTCTGAAGGACGTATTTTCTGCTCGAAAAACTTAGAAAAATAAAAAAAAATATAGGAAAAAGAAAAAATTAATTTTCTTTTTCCTCAACCTTTTCCTAATTCTAAATAATAAATATTACGTTCACACAATTTTTTAGGGTTCAACACGACTGTTTCAAACGGAGAATAATGTAATAAATCATACTTACTGTCGTTTATGCTTAACTGCTGCTCTGATGGTATCAATTGGACGACGTCGTAACACTATAAATCTAACACTGTCTGTATCACACTCTCTTAAAATTAAACCTGAAAAGGAATTTTGTTAGAAAACACAACTAAAAGACAATATAAAGTTCAAAATGTATATATTAAATCTTTAAAAAATTTATGTTTTTACAACAACTTCTTTCAAGAGAAAATGTTAACAAACAATGGTCTGACCCGTGTACAACACATGGTGAGGAACGGGACGATTCATACGGTACCAACTACCATCCAATATGCAGTTTGATAAGCTAACGATGCACAAAAAGATTCAAGAAAAGTTTCATGTAACTGAAATTTTGGTGGGCTTTTGCTTGCCTGTCTTATAAACGTATTTATTAATTCACATAAATTTTGGTCGCTCCTCGGAGCTTAAAATTGCTTGATGCGTCTCTACTTCGTTTGTATTATGCAATAACAACTTTTTACGTTCAGGCAAGACAGATCCCATGCACGTGTGAGTACATGGTATAGATACTTTTTTGACTCCGAATCACTGAGGAACCGGTTTAGGGCAAACCCCGTCAAAACGCATCATTTCCCCGTCAAATCCGACTGCTAGGAAATGATGGGGGTCACATGTCTCTAAGGGCTATTTTCGCTATAACTTCCGATATACTTTGAATAGTCGTTGGACTAACTTGTCCTCATGTTCAATACCTCGTAAGAGTTGCAGTGCTTGACAACGTGGATTCGTAAAAGGGTTTTTAATCTTGGAAATTTTGAAGTTCAAGTCCAATTTTCTAAAATTGGGTGGTCGGGGCGACATTACGTCCCTGTGCAGCGACATTTACTACACTTTCTAAATTAACGCTCCTTGAAGAGTTAGCGAAAATTTGGCATAAAAAATGCTCCGAAGAGCAAAAATATGTTTCCAAGAATTAAAAACCTCTTCCACGGCGTTTTTACGTGAAGCACGCTTTTCTTACGAAGTATTTCCTAAGTCGGATTTTGTTACAACGTCGAAAAGTATATCGGGGTTATAGCGTTCTTTAACACTCCCCTCCTTTCCGTGAATCTTTTTTGTGCAACGTTTGGTAAAATTGGTTTTTGAAAAGAAAAAATGGATCGTTGGATGTAGTCTCCCATGTGTTGTATTCGGTTATATTTCAGACCGGCCTATCTGAACATAACATAGATGCAAATCTAAAATGGTAATAAGTTTGAACATATATCGATGCATAGCATTCGATTGAATAATTGAACATTGTATATGAAAAAGGCATAAAAAAAAGAAAAAAATCGAAAATCCTCAGATTTCCGATGACACAACACAAACACTTTCGACGCACTTACCTTTCTTAGTGTTCTTCCACTAATGCGGGCTTGCGTCTGCTCCTCCTCGTGTCTATGCTTCGTCGATCACCTTCGGTGTCGAACTGCCTTCTGGAACAGCTTAGGTGGCCCTCGGACTGCTTGGCTCCAGCTATACAATGGCTCTGCTCAGTTATATGAAACAATATAAAACAAAGTTTTAGTAAAATGTATTGTTCATATCCCGTCTGGGGATCTGCGACCGATAACACATCGTCGTCTTTGAGAATAGGAACACTGAATTTTGTAGACTTATAATAGGGAGTTATCGCAGGTATATACCGTATTTACTGTTACGTTATTTTGACATGTAAGCATGCGCAGATCGTTGGAGGTTTACGGTAAACGTTATTTAGTTTAACGTGCTCCGTTATTTGAGAACGAATAGCGGGCCAGATTTTACGTTTACGGTAAGTCCTTCGGTGGTTCTCGTACTTCTCTCGGAGATTATCGGGTTAAATTAACAAGTATTTTGTGCAAGTTTTCTTCTTCTTCTATCTCCATTTCATTTCTACTTGTAATATTTTATAGGTTACGTCAGTTACTTATACGTTTTATATATGTTCTGTGTTTTATATGTTTTGTGCGTTTTATTACCTATTGCGCTGCCACTTAATTTTATTTTAGTAAAATATTTCTTTAACTGTTAAAAGATGACGGCTGTGATAAAGCAAAGGCTGAGATTTTCAGCCGATGACGATATATTGCTGTTAAGAGAGGTTTTGGGGCAAAACCCTTACACAGACAGCGCTAGAAGGGCATTAATTCAAGAAAATATGCAACTGGTCTCGGGGAAGAAGTTTTCAATTAGAAGTATAAAAGATCATATTAATCTGTTGCTGCAAATTTGGTTGAAGAAAGATAATGCGAATAAAAAGAAGTAAGTATGTTGCAATGGTGTAAACGAGTACTTGCGACATATCTAATATTTAAAATATAATTGTTTCTGAATTTTCAGATCAGGTATTGAGGAGGCATATACCGAAAAAGATAGTTTGCTTCAAGAAATTTTTGACATGTCAAAAGAACACATGGCAAATAAAACACTGTCTGTAAAAGAAAAAAAAAGTATAGAGAAGGGGAAAGAGGCAAGAGACGGCTGGGCAATGCTCACACTAGAATATAATAAAGAGAATGTGAATATTAATAATAGCTTTGACCACGTTTTGGACCATAACTATGGTAAGTGTTATGTACAGAAATGAAAGACAGTTACCTGCTTACTTTTAACTTTTTCAAAGTAAAAGCAACATTGAAAACTTGTTTGCAGTGGACACAATGCACAATTTTGTGTAAACTGCGTTTTTGGTTTATTGAATGCTTAGTAGTATTTTGCACATGCTGACAGTACCTTGTAAACCTACAGCAACATGTATAATTAAATATCATATTGTTTTTATGTGCAGTGTTAATTGTCTCCATTTAGTGCAGTTTTTTTTGCATGTACATTTAAATTGGTACAATATTTTGAAAAATAGAACTGTTACTTTTTTGTTTGTTGCATGTACGTTACATTTTATTCCAAATGAACCATCGAAATGTTAATGTGTGATATACTTCATAGTGGTTTATTTTAGTAGATCATGCGTCCAGTTCAAATACACAGTGTTTTTACACAGAAAGTGGGGTGGCTGAAGAAATCTCTCCACATTTTGTGACTTGTGACTCTTCAAATGTGCCACTCAGTACTCAGAATGAAAATGGTATGTGCGAAATGCCTTTATCAAGAATTGTGTCCGAACCAGAAAAAAGTATACCAGCCCCAACACTAACAACACCATCCCGGTCAAAAGTAATAGGTAGGTACTTACCTAAATATAATTACCTAAGTATAATTTAAAAAAATAAAATTTAAATTCTTGATTATTTTATTAATAAAATAAATGATTACTTTTCACACAGCACGATACAAAGAAACTGTAGCGTACGAAAGCTCAAAATTTGGTTTGAGAAAAATGGACTGTATGTCTGTATATATAAATTTGCAAAATAAATAAAATTGTGTTGCAACTCTCTATAGCAAATAAAAGGAAAATTGGAGGCACAAGACGACTTACCCTTGTGATGGTTTGGTGGTCTTCTTAAGGGTTGATCGTTGACGAAAAGGCCTTTTCTGCTGAAAAACCCTTATTGTCTTCTTTTCTCCCACAATATTTATATTGATCCACAACACCAGTGATAATATTTAAACTACTCTCAACTTATGAAAAGGTCCCAAAATAAAGGATTTCAATTCGGAAATTTGAACAATTAGCTACAATATTAATATTAATGCGATGCGAAAATTACACACAACCGCGTGGTTAATAACTCTATAAAATTATATATCAGTATTATAAAAAGAAGTGTTCTTTTTGCTTGAAATAAAAAAAGGCTTGTAAAAGCCGTCTAGTGCCAGCATTTAAATGAATCCTAAATGTACTCAACCAGCAATACACGACATTCTGCCCGGCCAAAATGCATGTTAAGACATGTATTTTGTACACTAAATTAGCAAGACAAAAAAAAATAAAAGCGTAATTAAAAAAAAAAATGAAAATGTTAAACTTATAATTTGAGGTACTATCAATATAGTGGTTAGCAACTTACAAATAACTAATAATACGCAATCTTGTAATGACAAATACAAGATGAAAAAGAAAGAGAAAAAAAAATTAAGATACTGGTAAAGGGTATAGTTTTACCAGAGGACGAGTTAACGTGCCATTAGCGGTTTTTACTGAGGCGACACGTGCTACACCGTATAAACCAGGACTTAGAGACATGATGCGACCTAGGAGCCACTGGCATGGAGGCAAATTTTCGTTTCTAATTAATACAAGAGTACCCACGTTAGGTGTACACGAAGGGTCAAGCCACTTACTTCTCTGCTGTAGTGTATGCAAGTACTCTTTATGCCAGCGTTTCCAAAACTCCTGATGTAGGCGCTGCAGCAACTGCCATCGTGACAAACGGTTTAGCGGTGTTGTGGTCATGTCAGTACTGGGAAACGGAGACAAAGGCTCCATTGTTAAAAAATGTCCCGGAGTTAACGCGGTAATATCTTCTATATTAGAAGTCATCGGAACAAGAGGGCGAGAATTAAGAATAGATTCTATTAACGTGAGAACAGTATAAAACTCCTCATAACTTAAAATTTGTTGTCCTATAACACGCGTCAAATGGGATTTTACAGATTTAATCCCAGCTTCGAACAAACCCCCAAAATGAGGCGCAGAGGGAGGATTAAAGAGCCATTCAATTTGCTCTTGAGTGGCGGCAGTTTTCATCATATTTTGAAGAATTTTATTTGCCCCAACAAAATTCGTTCCACAATCGCTATATAAACATTTACAGCGACCACGACGAGCTATAAATCTTTGTAAAGCAGCTAAGAACGTTTCGGAAGAGAGATCGCTGGTGAGCTCGAGGTGAATAGCTTTGGTAGAGTGACAAACAAACAAACAAATATACGCTTTACTGGTCCTTACTCCTCGGTGTCGACTCATAGTTATAAAAAAGGGACCGCCAAAATCAACCCCAGAATGGGAAAATGGCTTTAAACTTGAAACTCGCGAGATTGGAAGATTTCCCATCGGCGGTTGATAATTTTTAGGATTTGTTTTCCAACAAGTTACACATTTTGATAGTACAGAGCGAATAGATCTTTTAAAAGATAATATCCAAAACTGTTGCGCAAGTAAAAACTCTAATGTTCGTAAACCAGCGTGAAAGTATTTTTTGTGGTAATATTCTATGAGCAAAATAGTCAAATTGCTTTGACGCGGTAACAAAATAGGGTGTTTTCTGTCATATGGTAAGTAGGAATATTGTAAGCGCCCTCCTACGCGTAAAATTCCTTTATCGTCAATAAAAGCATTTAATTTTCGAAGTGGCTTAGAAAAAACTTTGCGATTAAACTCATCTTCGAAAGCTACACCTTGCGTACGTTTTACTAATTCTAATAACGAATTATGTAATTCGGAATGTGTAAGTGGTCCGGATTTTCTATTGTGCGGGTTTGTAAAATTAAAAATAAATCGAATACAATATGCGAGGGTGCGTTGAAGTGACAAAAAGGATGAAAATTTATTTAATAGTAAATCTAAAATATTTTCTTCTTTAGGAATAATAAACAAAGCTACCTTTTTCTCTTCATCAGAGACATTATCAATAAATTCATACGTAAATGATTGAGGAGATTCTTGATCTAATAAAAATGAAGGACCGTTAAACCAAAGCGAATGTGACAAGAGACCAGAGGGAAGTAATCCACGAGAACCTACATCTGCGGGATTATGTCGACTTTCAATGTAAAACCAAGATGACGGGGATAATTTTTCTTGAATGTATGCAACTCTGTTAGAAACAAACGTTTTCCACCTATGGGGTGAAGACTTAATCCATGATAAAACAATTTGCGAATCTGACCAGGCATAAATACAATTAAAAGTTATGTGATTGTAGGTTTTCATAACAAACGACATTAATTTTGTCAAAAGAACTGCAGCACTAAGCTCTAAGCGGGGTATAGTGATGCGTTTAAGAGGTGCAACTTTGGTTTTAGCACAAATAAAATTAACCAACATGGAATTATCTTTGTGGAATGTTTTCAAAAAAATAACTGCAGCATAACCTTTTTCAGAAGCGTCGCAAAAACCGTGTAGTTCATAACACATGGCATCCTCAGAAATTAATTTTCGAGGTATTTGTAATTTAGAAAGTAATGGTAATTCCGATTTGTATTGATTCCATACACGAATAATCTCATTAGTTGGTTCGTCATCCCACTGAATCCCTAAGGTCCACAATTTTTGTATTAAGTGTTTCGTAAAGAAAGTTACAGGAGCCAAAAACCCTACAGGGTCAAAGACTCTGGCTAATTCTGATAACATATTGCGCTTAGTACAAGGGCGATCGAAAGGATAAACAGAAAATAAAAAACAATCTTGCGCAGGGTTCCACTGTAACCCCAGAATTTTTATTAAGGCATTCTCTTGGTCAGAATCAAAAGTGCGCGGATGTTTAGACAGATGCGAAGCTGGAAGTTGGGAAAGTAAAGCAGAATCATTACTTGCCCATTTGCGTAATTGAAAACCGCCTTTATTCATGATAGATATAAGTTGTTTTTGTAGATTTTGCGCCTCCTCGAATGTCGAACACCCCGTTACAACATCATCTACATACGTATCATATTTTACAGCATCAGCAGCAAGAGGAAAATTTTGCTCTTCTTCGGCAGCCAACTGAAGAAGAGTGCGTAGAGCTAAATAAGGAGCAGAGGATACCCCATATGTAACTGTATTTAAACGATAATCATGTGGTGGTTCGTGGATATTAAATCGCCAAATTATGCGTTGAAAATCGCGATGTGCGGGAGTAATTAAAATCATGCGATACATTTGTTTTATGTCTGCGCATAAAACGTATGTGTGTAATCTAAATTTTAATAAAAGTTCAAAAATGTCGCGTTGTAACTTAGGGCCTGTTAGTAAATGATCATTAAGTGAAGTCTGATTTGGCGTTTTAGCCGAAGCATTAAAAACGACTCTAAGTTTTGTGGTGCTACTGTCAGGTTTCAGCACACAATGATGTGGGATATAATAGGTATGCGGTGAAATATTATTTGACGAAATATCATCAGGCGAAATTAAATCCATATGACCGAGTTCTAAATATTCTTTCATAAACTCGCAATATTGTAAGTACAGGGACGGTTGTTTTAAAAGACGGCGTTCAAGCGAATAAAATCGCTGCAAAGCTAAATCGCGCATACCTGAAAAAACAGGAAGTACAGAATTCCGGAAAGGAAGTGATACAATAAATTTCCCAGTATTATAGCGCATATGTGATGTCAAAAATATTTGTTCACACAATTCATCTTCAGGTGAAGATGAGGTAAGTGTTGGAACTGTTTCGACTTCCCAAAATGTTTTTAAAGTATTGTTTAATGAATCTAATGAATTTTCCGTAGTATTACAAAAAAATGAAGAAATTGGTGAACCGTTGCAATTTAATTTTCCCATTAAAACGTATCCAAATATAGTATTTAATGCATCTGGTTCGCCATCTTTGCCGGCAACTCGTCCATTTAAAATTAATTTTGAAAAAACATCAGCGCCTAATAAAATATCTATAGTACCCGGACTATAAAATTTCGGATCGGCTAATTTTAAATTAGATATATGTGACCAGGTCTGAAAAGGAATATGCGAGGACGGTAAATTATCGCAAATTTTGTTTAATATAATGGCATCTGTACTTAAAATTGGCAATGGTTGATCTAAGGGTTTAAAAGAAATAGCAACGCGACCGTGTGATACGTATGTTTGCATATCACCTAATCCTTTTACTTCAGTAATAAATTTATCATTAGATAACCCTAAACGATTAACAGCTTTCTGTGTAATAAATGAACTCATACTTCCAGGGTCTAAAAGACACCTCAAAATTTGGAAATTATTACTGTTATCTTTAATTTCTATCAAAGCGGTAGATAATAAAACAATTTGATTTTTTGCTAACATACCAGCTGCTGAAAAAACAGGATTGTTGACTGACGGTTCAGAAGAACTTGAAGCAACATTTTCCTGTGAGGTAGGCGGTTGCGTAGAACAATTATTTTCAATCGAGAAAACATTATTAGTGGTATGTTTTTCAAAATGTAATAAAGTGTGATGCTTTTTATTGCATCGTCGACATGTAGATAAAGATCTACAGGTCCGAATATCATGCACATTGCTTAAGCAGTTGAAACATAAATGTGAACTCTTACAAAAAATGTAACGTTCGTTAGGCGTTTTACTTAAAAAAGTTGGGCAGGTATATAATGAATGACTTTCCTTGCATAAAAGACATTTTGAAGAATTCGATTTGTTCACTAAAAATGATGTTGTGCGATTAACTGAATGCGGTAATTTTGACTTAACTACATTTGGTTTTTTAGAGAGCTCGGAAGGAGAGGTGAAATTAAGTGTGTCGTAAGCAACACATTATTTATTTAAAAATTTAGTAAGCGAAGTGTAACATGGAACATCAGACGATCCATGTTCTAACTCAAATCTAGTTATTGTGGCATTATCTAAGCGTTTTAATAACATCATTACCAAAATAAAATCCCAATTGTCTACAGGAAAATTTAAAGTTTTAAGTGCGGCTAAATTTTCAGAAAATGTGTCCAATAATTTTCGTAAAGCGGTTGAATTGTGAGCACTAATTTTTGTAGTACTCTCTATTGCAGACCAATGCATTTGTGCACGTATGCGTTTGTTTGAATATCTCTCCACCAAAGTGTCATAAGCAGTTTGATAATTCTCAGCTGTCATTGGTAACGTACGTACCAAAGATAAAGGTTGACCTTCTAATGATGAAATTAAATAATTAAATTTTTCAATAGGAGAAAGAGTAGTGTTATGTACTAATGCATCAAAAAGATCTAAAAATGTTACAAACGACTTATAATCACCATTAAATTTAGGTATTTCTAATTTCGGTAACCTAGCATGCGAATTCTGTTGGTTGGTATCTATATTATTACTAAAAGTTTGAGTTAAACGTCGAGTATCTTCAATTTCAAACAGTTCTATATAAACAGTTTTAACAACGAAAAAGTCATTTAAAAATCCTTCGCGGATGGTTTCTTCTTGAGTCACATCAGCGTCTTGTTCAGTTAATAATAAAGATAGAACGTTTTGATGATGCTTGAGAAAGTCTTCTCGTAAAATGTCAATTTCAGAATAACGAACTTTAAATAAAGTACGAACAGATTTGTCTGTTTTCGCGCGTTCTGCCAAGGTATGTAAAATTGACATTTCATTTAAACAAGAGTTCCTCGAAGTTTTAGACTTTTTCAAACGAACGTCTGCCATTGCGAATTCAAATAAAGAATGAAAATGTAAATATCGACGGTGCAAGTTTACCTGTTCCGTAAAAATCTGAAATGACCACCGCGCTATCACTCAGCGCAGATGCGCACGCTAATTAGTCCAAACTCGACTTTAAGAAACGAGCACGTGTCCTGGCTCCCGTGTAGGAAATAAAAATGGCTAATATAAGTAGAACAGAATATTATTAACAGATGCGAGCAAAATTGCAAAATTACTTAAAATATATGATTTGATTCAAATCTGTTGAAAAGAACAGCCAGATTGCGGAGAAATTAGCACAGACCACTATTTTGCTAGTTACCTCAAATTTTATGTAACTTTAGAATTGCGTAAATTAAACTAAAAAAAAATATATTTTTAATACGGAAGTGTAATATCCGGATCTAGAAGGGCCAAAATGTAGCGTACGAAAGCTCAAAATTTGGTTTGAGAAAAATGGACTGTATGTCTGTATATATAAATTTGCAAAATAAATAAAATTGTGTTGCAACTCTCTATAGCAAATAAAAGGAAAATTGGAGGCACAAGACGACTTACCCTTGTGATGGTTTGGTGGTCTTCTTAAGGGTTGATCGTTGACGAAAAGGCCTTTTCTGCTGAAAAACCCTTATTGTCTTCTTTTCTCCCACAATATTTATATTGATCCACAACACCAGTGATAATATTTAAACTACTCTCAACTTATGAAAAGGTCCCAAAATAAAGGATTTCAATTCGGAAATTTGAACAATTAGCTACAATATTAATATTAATGCGATGCGAAAATTACACACAACCGCGTGGTTAATAACTCTATAAAATTATATATCAGTATTATAAAAAGAAGTGTTCTTTTTGCTTGAAATAAAAAAAGGCTTGTAAAAGCCGTCTAGTGCCAGCATTTAAATGAATCCTAAATGTACTCAACCAGCAATACACGACAGAAACATAACAATATATATATATATAGGTATATAAGTACAGTAATGTTTTTTTTTCACTAAGCACTATTATTTGTAGGTCCGCTAAGAACACGAACACAAAAGAGTGGTCAATTAAAAAAATCTGCATTGGAATATCTAAATGAAAAAAATAATAGAGAAAGTAGGATGCGTAGCAGAGAGCTGGAGTTAGAAGAACAAAGAATCATATTGGAAGAGAGGAAATTAAAATTAGAGGAGCAGAAATTTGAGCTAGAAGCATATGAGCGGAAAAAAAAAATTGAGCTGGAGGAACAGAAACTGAAAATGGAATTGAATGAAAGACAAGAAATGAAGAAAATAATGGAAAATCAGCAAAAAATTATCGAAAAATTGATTTAACACAATTACAAAATGTATACAGCTTTTTATTTCAATAAATAATAAATAAATATCAAAAAACGTTCATTGCTTAGTACAGTGAAACATAATTATTAACTGAAACTGAAAGCAAAAAATAAAAAATTACAATTTATTGTGTACATAATAAAAAAAAAAGATGTGGTAAAAACATAAAAAAAAGAAAAGGCCAATGTAACCTACAAATTAAAATAAATTTACAACAAACAATTAATACATCACTGGCGGCTGATGAAATTTAGTTTAGTTAATCTCGGTATTGAATCATGAAACCCAAACAATACTTTAAGGCATGGCTACCAAGACTAACTGAAGAAGTTTTATGCAAAACAAATTCTGATTGAAATTAGCAACAAAAAATGGTGTTTAAAGCACCTCTTAAAATATTTGCCAAACTGATGAACAGATTTCGTTAGGAATTTATGAGTTTTTATAAAGTTAAACTTATTAAAATATAACTGTAAAATCTATCGAAAATAAAATTTCAAAAAGGTTAAGATATAAAAATCAATTTTTTAAAAGAAATTTGCAATCTGCCCATCAATTTTCTTCATAAGTAATAAATAACACCACAGAAATTAGACAACCCTCAAATCCAAAGCCAAAGGCTGTCCGGAAGAGGGTTACACATTGACAAAAAAGTAGACACATCCAAACCCAGTGATATTGCCAGTATTGAAGCTGGGGATCGAACCCAGAACACGATAGACAGTTTCACCAAGCGTATTCTTTCACAATACGCTCTAGCCCGATGTGCTACCATGCCAGTAATCTGAGAAAAAATTTTGAAAATATTTTTGGCAAATTTAAATCACATTTTTTGTAAACAAAACTTTTTCGTTTGGTCTTGGTAGTGATTCCATACAGTATGGCTACGGTCCTATGCCCCAATACTAAGATATAGCTAACCTAAATTTCACCAGCTGCCACTCGATAAATGAATACTTTATAATTATTGACCAATATACTCCTCTAGTTGGGGAGGTACAGTCTGAAAATATTCGGCTGTTTGGCTACCATATAAACATGTATGGCAGTTTGTCAAGATCATTGCTGTGATATACATTTGTTCTACATCCTGTAAAAGTAACCTCTGATTTTTCCTAAAGTCTACAAATGCAAATTCTGCTATAATTTTCTGGAATCCCCATTCTACAGCTTGTCTACTTGCACTCATAGCTGTATTGAAATTCTGTTGTTCCCGAGTTATTCCTCTATTTGGATAGGGGCACAGTAACAACTCCCTTATGCCATACGCTTGATCTCCATATAAAACATACTTTTCTCCATTTGGGAAAACAGTACACCTTTCTAGTTGTTGGTACAATTGTGATTCCCTGAAAATGCCAGAGTCATGACGTCTTCCAGGATAAGCTCCTAAAAGGCTAACAACAACTCCATCTGGGCATATCACCGACTGATATTTCACACAATGAAATCTTTTATGCCCGGAATAATATTCTTCTTGGTTAATAGACGGTCTGCATATGGCTCTTGCAGTGCCATCTATAAAACCCCAACAGTTCTGAACAGGGGCTCCCTTTGCGGTAATTGCCTGGAAAATATATTGATTATAATTATTCCATTCCATCCAATAAGTGAATAATAAAAAAAATTAATTATTTCATAAGCCTCGAGTTATTACTCACCTCTGCATAATGCTGTAACTTCTCTCGATTTAACCACCGAAGATTATTGATATCATTAAGTAAATGTCCATGATGTTCATAAATAAAATTTGTCATGTAATTAGCAATCTGAGACAAAGACTGTGATGATAATCCAAAAAGATTTTCCAAATCGTAAAGGCGGTTAGGATATGCCAATCTTCTCAATAATATGCATAGTCCTTCAACACCTAAACCAATGAAATATTTTTTACAATGAAAATTATATAAATACTCAGGGCCAGTTGTACGAAAGCGGTTCAGCAAAAGTTCAGCTGAACTTGGTTCAAAAGCCAAGGATACCATTCTTGTAACAATTGTATCCTTGGATCTTAAACCAGGTTCTGTTGAACTTTTGCTGAACCGCTTTCGTACAACTGGCCCTCACTTGTATAAATACAAATTAGCATATTATATTCAACAAGTAGGCCCAATAAGTGCTGCCTAAGCCTTAAATTTGTCTACATTTTGACATATATTGTAGGGACACTTACCCATAGCAACATGCCTAGTCTCAGTCCTAATGAAATTTGGTATTCGTAAAACTGTGGTTAGCCTTTCAATATCGTCTTTCTCAAAACGAAAATTCAATTTAACATCTTTTGGTGGCAAGTCATTTAGGTTTAATCGGTTTCCTCTATTTATTATTGCATTCTCTCCATTGTTAAGAATGTGGTAAAGAATTGCATCTTCTACATCGTTATCATTGGCCTCTCCCACGACAAGTGCCTCCAATATTTCTTCCATGGTCCTATTACGGTAAGAGGCTCTATTAATTTAAACAATTCAGTGACAACTAAATATTTTGCAATAATTATTTATAGGTACATTATATTAAAAGGTTTAAATAACTATTTATTAATCTTTAACGTAATATTTCATAAGCAAAGGAACCCTTGCCTCAAATTACATCTAAAATCACACACATGAAATCTTCTAAAATACTATTTTAATTACTTAATAATGACATGAAGGAGATAATTAGCAATAAAATGTAATTTGTTATATTTACCTGGAAAAAGTCTACTACCAAAGAAATATATTATTAGAGGCGAGAAATTTTAAAAATGTTAACCAAACTATTTGTGGTAACGAATTGACAGATTAAGCTCGGCACGGAGAGGTTATGTCAATACTACAATAATAAATGCGATAACTCTCATTTTCACAGAGATACGGTATTGAATAAAGGCAGATGATAACGTATACCGTATCGGTTATCTTGGCATTGCGATAACTCCCTATTGATTGAAATGTTTCCGTGTAGTTAAAATTCTCTTCTTGGGAGAAATCTGCGACCGATATCACATCGTCGTCTTTGAGAATAGGAACACTGAATTTTGTAGACTTATGCTGATTGAAATGGTTTTTATTAAAATCTCTTCTTAGGAGAAATCTGCGACAGAATCTGCATCCGTCGGATCGTTGCATCTGCCCCTCCAGCAGACGTGGCGGCATCTCGCCCTTGAGTTGCTAGACTCATCTGAATCGCGCTCTTGCGTCAGAGTCGTCGTCTTTCCATGCCGTGCCAATGGAACATTTGTTTGGACCCTTTGGGTCGGACTCTGCTTACAGACGTGTATGTTTGTTAACATATGAGGACTTTGAAAAAAATTATAAAAAATACCAACTCTGCCGGACACGGTCAGAGTTGCTGCAGTGAATTTGGAAGAATTGTATGGTCGATACAATATCCTCAATGAAAATGACTTGAAAAAAATGCATAAAAAAATACCAACTCTTGCCAGACGCGACAAGAAGTTGGTATGGAAATTTTAATATAAAATAAACCTAGCACTAAGTTAAAACTTAGCCTAGGTTGAAAAATATTATAAAAATATTATGGAATCTCCAGAACTTGATTCTGAATCCGAAGAGGAAGCATCTCGTGGCGGTGCAGGGATTTGTACAACCGTTTGCTCCGGCGGTGGAGGTTCTGTGGAATCGTCTGAGAACGGGGAATCATTTCCATCGAGTGATGTTCCGCCTGGACTAGCATTTTCTTCGTCGGAAGATTCGATTTCCAAGTTGTGCTCCTCTGGCGGGGCTGGTCTCAAATCATTTACATGTACTCTTGTCGTTACATTTCCCTTTTGCACGAGATATACTTCGTCTGAAAACTTCTTCAAGATTCTGGTTGGGCCTGACCAAGACGGCGTGAAGGTATGTACCTTCCTTTTTCTTTTACTCATGACTCTGTCTCCTACTTTGAATACGACTGGAGTGACGGCCTCTTTCGGCGCGTATTTCTGCTTGTAATTTTGTTGAGCCTCACGGGCTTCCTTGACTCGCTCGTATCGTGGAAGCGTTTGTTGCTTGGCTGTTTCTTGCCTCCAGGCATACAAATCCCATTCGCCTCTTTCGGCAGGATCATATCCTAACACGATCATGCTGGGTGTTTGATTTGTAGCGGCGTTCCTACGATTTCTTAAGATGTAAGTCATCTGATGCACGTAGCGATCCCAAGTGTCGTTTGGCTTTTTGAATAAAAGGGTGTTTAAAATTTCCTTACACTCCTGAACCCGTCGTTCCACGGGGTTGGACTGTTGATGATATGCCGGAATTAAGTATCGTTCGATACCGTTTCTTTCACAAAACGTGATGTACCATTCGGAATTGAAATGACCACCATTGTCTGAAATTATGACTCGAGGGACTCCGAATCTCGCTACTATCTCTTCATCAATAAATTTGGCTATCGTTCTGCCATCGACCTGAATGTATGCCTTTGCCTCTATCCATTTACTGAATACGTCTTCGACGATAATCATGTATCTATTTTCGGCGTCTTTAGTCCTCTGCAGCGGGCCAATTACGTCGACGCTCAAGGTTTCAAATGCATTTTGTGGTGCATGACTTCTAAGTGGAGCATTGGGTTGGGCTTGTCTTGTCTTTACAGACAGTCGTTTATATATCTGCCTACGATCCTGGCCATATTATTAAAATAGTAGCGTTTTGCTATTTTTCTAAGAGTCTCGGCTCTTCCTGGATGACACGCTTCATCTCGGTCATGATAATAGTAAATCAATTCCTTAATTTTCCTCTTTGGAACTATCAATTTAAAATTTTGATCGCAATCTTTCAAAAGTACATCGTCTTGGACGTGAAAATTTTTCATAAAAATAAGATCCGCATCGGAACGTTGTTCCTGTTGAAATAGATCATTCCAACGGCGGATCTTGTCTTGAATATTTCGTGAACTCGATTGAGCCTGTACGATATCTTCGTATATTTCTGAATGCGTTAAAACAGAAATACGTTCTGGACACTTGTAATTTGGTAGGAACATCCTTTCCTCTTCATCGTCTGTCTCGACATACTTATTTTGTGGGTTATGACTGAGAAAATTTGCTAATAAATTCTCCTTTCCTGGACAGTGTTCAATTTTGAATGCATATTCTTGCAATAATAAAGACCATCGTGTGAATTTAGTTTTGTCGTCCTTATGCTTGTTCAACCAAAGTAACGCCCTGTTATCCGTCTTCACCAAGAACGGTTTGTCTGCTAAGTACATCTTGTACTTTTTAATATAGTTCACCACCGCCAAGCATTCCAGCTCGTTAATGTGGTAACGTCTCTCTGCTGGAGATAACGTGTTACTTGCATACGAAATGATATATTTTTCGCCGTTGTCGCCTAATTGGTATAATACGGCCGAAAGACCTTGTAGGGATGCATCGGTTTGTAAAATGAACTGACGTGAAAAATCCGGCCGATGGAGTTCCAGCGGTCCGGATAATTCTTTTAATTTTCTAAAAGCTTCGTCGCATACATGGTTCCAGTGAAAACGATTTTCCTTCGAAAGAAGTTTCGTTAGCGGCTTCGTGATCATCGCCACATTTGGTAGATATTCCCTTACCCAGTTGCAAAGTCCTAGAAAACTTTGTAGCTGCTTTTTGGTGGCTGGAACGGGATAATTTTGAATTTGTAATAACATGTTTTTATAATGGTCGGGAAGTATCAGTTCTAATTGTGTGGCCTAAATATTGGATTTCATTCGTCGCTATTACACACTTTTCCGGTGACACTTTTAGATTGTGCAGACGTAGTCTTTCAAAGACTAACCTCAGGTGGGACATATGCTCCTTCACGTTTACGCTGTAAACGATTATATCATCTAAGTACACTTTACAGAAATGGTGCAGGTAACCCGTCAAAACGTCCTTTGCCATGAATTTCTGAAAGGTACAGGGAGCTGTCTTGAGGCCGAAAGGCATGACATTGAATCTGTAAGCTGCCCCATCAGGAGTGGTAAAAGTTGAGAAATCTTTTGATGCTTCATCGAGCGGTATTTGCCAATATCCACTCTTTAGATCCAACACAGTAAAAATTTTCGAATTTCCTAAATCTTTAATACTTTCATGTATTTTTGGTAAGACGGAAGCCTCGTCTTCAGTCATTTCGTTCAAATGGCGATAGTCGATGCAAAAACGTGGTTTCTTATCTGATCGTTTTATTATCACGGGTGGTGAACTATATTGGGCAGTGCTAGGTTCGATGACGCCAGCTTTCAACATCTCTTCGATTGATCGTACATAATTTTCTTCGTACTCGGAGACATCGGATATGGTTTGATATTAAATGGTTTTGTATCTTTTACTATAATTTTGTGTTTAACAGTCACTGTGGTTGCTTGAGTCGGTTCCGCAGTGAACAGATCGACAAATTCTTCGAACAGCGGCCGTAGAAATTTGTCTTTAATAACAAGCTCTTCAGGAAGCTCTGCCTGCTGTCTCTCCCTCTGAGAAGCTTGGTTCCAGAAGACGGTAATACGCTCTTCCGTGCCGGCATATAGGCATTTTCGGCCATAATCATATGCGACATTGTTCATGTATAAGAATGGTGATCCTAATATTATTGTTTCGTTCAAATTTTCGATTACTTGAAAATCAATTTCAAAAGAAGTGCCTGAAATTTTTACTTTTAATTTTGTCGTGCCAAGAGAGTCCACCATTCGATCTCCGCACGCCATAGCAAATGATCGACGTGTCGTGAGATTTTTAAAATTATCCAACATCCTCGGATGGATAACGTTTCGTGTCGAGCCTGAATCAATCAGAGCGTCGACCGCATGTTCATTAATTTCAACTTTTATACGAGGCAAAGGGAACGCTTCGCTCATATAATTTATTGATTCCTTTGTCTTGTGCAGAGGAGCGTCGTAGTGGTCATGAGTATAGGAAAAATTTATTGGACATTGCTGCCGCCTTGGTTCGGCCGTTGTGCCGGGGATCTTGCAGATTGACCCTGGCCTGGGTCTCTGGCCCCTCGTAAGTTTCCCGGTCTCCTATTGAGATGAGGGTTATTCGGACACTGACTATGGAAGTGCCACTGCACTGTGTCTGTACAGTATCGGCACGGGGTAGCCGGTCGGTCGGGTACTCGGAATTTCCCCGATCCGCCATTAAAATTGTTCTGCCTGCGGTCAGGATTCGCTGATCCGCTTGAAGAATTAGGCATAAAAAAAGGACGACCAGGTGCTCTACCTGGACCGTCCTGTCGAGAGACATCCTCTCGGAAATGCACCCTCGGTGCTGTCGGAGTTGGGCTTCCATTGCTCCTGTTACTAGAATTTTGTTGACTCATACGTCCCGGCTCTTGATAGTAAGACGCGCGGGACAGGCGTTGATCGATAAGCTGGATTAGCGACGTCTGTTCGTCAGCTGAATCCCGCTCGACGTTAGTAGCCGCTGCTATTAACATCTCTGTGGATGAAATTAGGTTGCTTCTCAAGCGTGACCTAATTTCTGGACGCAATTGGTCCATGATGACCCGAGCTCTGATGGCTTCGGATTTGAAGGGATCAATACGATCGAAAAGGCAGGTTTTCCTTGTGATAAACACTGCCGTGTCGTCTAAAGACGTTTGTTTGGTGGCATACAGTTGAGCAATAGCTCGTGACTGTATGTCGGGAGAATTAAATCTCGTAAGGAATCTTTCCTTGAATAAGCCATAGGAAGTAGTCAACGTCCTAAATTGTTCGGGCCATCGTTGAGCTTCGCCCTTGAGTTGGCCGGTTACGTTATGGAGGCGATCATAGTCGTGGCTTATGCGAGCTCTGTCGAAATATTCCTCCATAATTTTCAGAAAAGCTTCTGGATCTTCATGATCAAGCCCATGGAACGTCACGTTCGGACATCTTTGTCCCTCATGGGGCGTACAGGTCGACACGTTCTGTATCGCCTGCACGAAGCCCTCTGCCATTTTCAGAAACATACTGTTGTCGAGGCCAAAAAAGGCCCTTTAAAACAGTTAAAATTAATCAAAAAGTCACAATTTGTAGCTTAGCATCATTATCCATTCATACCTCAGCTCTAATTAAATACAACGCAATAAACGCGCTTAGGGTATATCGACGTTTAGATTCCCGTCCGTCTCGGCATGACTGGGCGGGTCCGACACGACGCAGCAGGCGGCCCCAGCCGCTCATCCGGCACACAGCGTTCCAAACGCCAGCCGACCTAACGTTCAGAGCTCCGTCCGCCCCGAAAGTTACAGTATCGCGGCGTGTCCACAAGCTGTGGCTCCGGATAAAAAAATATTAGAGTCGCCGTGATGCGACGACTCTAAGCTGTGGCCGGGTGGCCGTAAAATGAAATCCAGCTCGGCGCTGGGTTGATTGAATCGATCCATTTTTTTGGGGTACCTACTCGAAGGTAAAACCGCGCTCTTGAAATGGGGCCTGAAAGACCCGGCGTGCTTCCCTGCGAAGGACTCGCCGCAGGTGGCAGCCGCGAAGTTAAAATTGGTTTAGGACAGACCCGAACCAAAAGGGTCTGCCTAATAAAAGAAAGACTAAGCCCGTGAACCGGGGAGCTGGGCGTCGAGCGCCCGTGTGCAATCTCCCCTAGGTCCTGTCGTCCCTATCTGAAAATTTCTAATCACCCGAATGTCTGAAGTTACAATCGTCTAGTCACTGATGCCCGGATACTGCGTTAACTACGGAGAGCACCCCCTGCACTGGTTGTCGCACAAGAGGTGGGGTCGCCGCGGTTAACGATATTTAGCCCGACGTGGCGAGTGTACAGCACAGTCGGCTGACAACGAGGACGTCGTTGTCGGCGACGACGATGTGTTCGGCCAGCACGTTCAGCGAGGCCACAAGGGTCCTCTAGGATGATGGAATGGAGCAGGAACTGGAATCCGGATGTTGGTTTCTGTCTGTTACCAGACAGGCATCAATTTGGAATTAGGAAGTCGGGGCTCTACTTGTTTCCCAAACAGACATCAATTTGGAATTAGGAGCAGGCTTCTAACTCGTTTGCCGAGTAGACATCATAACAGGCGTAGGAATTGGAGTCGGAACGTCGGTGAGGTTTTCGAGGATTGGATTTGGATAAAGGAATCAGGTACCTGGTATCATGAGGCGAAGTTTGTGCTTAACGAATTTTCTTTTGTGATTCCTTTATAAAATATCGAAGTTAAAACGTAGCGTCGTCTTCTCCTCACATCCAAAACGTCGTCGTCGTCATCAAATCAGCACTGCAGAAATGGCACTGCGTATGTCGGTAGGGAGGGCTCTGAAAAGAGCTCCCGACTCATCTAATAATGTTTGTAGGTGGTATCAACGATTTCTTTTGAAAAGCTTTTTGGTGTGTAGGTTTGTACACCACCAAAATGCGAGCGGCGTGGTCAAATAAAATAAGTAAAATTATGCAAAGGTTAAAACCGTGAAGCGGGCGATGCGTGAAGTTAAATAATTAGGATGTATGACTACTTAGCCATGAGAACAAACTATGCAGAAACGCGAGGTACTGAGCCGTGAAGTTACCTCGATGAAGGCCCTGGATCGACTGGCGAGCTCTCAAATTTGCGTTTTATTTATATGATTTACGGGGAGCGAGCTGGCTCCTGATTGGCCCGGCATCCGAGAAGAAGGCGGGGCTTCGCCAACCTTTATATACTAAACACGGCGTCTGCCGGTGACTCATTCCCGCCAAAAGTGTTGTTGCAATAACATCGTGAGTCATGCAAAGTCTGAGTCATGCAATATGCAAATTAGTTTAAGATGACTTGAGATGAATGTGATTGATTTTACTGAAATAGAAAGGCTTGGTTTTCATGTCCTGTTTAGCGGTTCTGCATATTTGTATTCTCATGTTAGATTTCGTCCTCTCATGTATGAGGTGATGGTCGCGTGTTGAAGAATTTTTAAGTTTGAATTAATTAATTGTTTAAATTAATTCGGGCCTGATGGGCCCGAAATCACGCCCCTCTCGAAGTTCGGTGGTGGTGATAAGTGTCTAATGTTATTCTGTTGTGTTCTCTTTATTATTTTTTTCTCAAAACAAATACAATGGTTTTGTGGTTGAAAACAACCTTACAATTAGGCCTTAAAACTAACAACGAACGAAATGTGAACAATGGTTTTGAAAACTTAAAATTAATCTTGGGGCTCTTCGGCGGCGTCTTCTTCATCACTTGAGGTGTCTATGAACGCGTCGCGCTGCGGTCGAACCGGAGGTAGAGGCCGAATGTCGTCGATGTGTATCAACGGTCGACTCCCGTTCTTCTCCACTTCGTACACGCCGTCCCCTTTTATGCCTACGATTACGTGTGGCCCGGACCACGTTTTCCCAAAGCCGCGTCGCTCTACCTCATGCGTCCGCACAAGCACTCGGTCGCCCATGTTCATGTGGACCGTCGCGGTCCTGGGTTCCGGGAACAATTGTCTTTGGATCACTACTTGTCTAGCATGCGCTTTACGGACGCGCTCGTCGCGCTCTGGCGCCGTGTTTGGGGCTGGTTCCCTTTCTGTGGGGTGTTGCCAGGACCCCGGCATGGATAGGTCTTTTCCGAGAAGCGCCTCGCTAGGCGACATCCCCGTCATTTGGTTTCTGCGTCGTCGTAGGGCAAATAATATCTCGCCGAGGCGTTCGTCCCACGCGCTGTGTGGCGCCCGAGCGAGTTGGGCTCGAAGAGCCTTCTTGAGTTCCTGATTACGTCTTTCGACGGGATTTGCCCGTTGGTGGTATATTGGGCTCGTGAAATGACTGATATGGTATTTGTCTAGAAAACGTTGCCATGCCGCGCTTTGAAACTGCGAAACCCCGTCAGTTATCAAACTCTCGGGATATCCCCAACGGACGAACACGCTTTCCAGGGCTTTGGTCATGTCTTTGGTGGTGGCTGATGGCGTCGCGACGGCTTCCACCCATTTACTAAAGGTGTCGGCGATGACGATTATGAAACGATTTTTATTCGGGGTGATGGGATATGGCCCCATTTGGTCGATGCTGAGGCATTGCCACGGCCTCGTCGGGGCTCGCGGTCTCAGAGGGGCTGCCATTTGTCGCGCGCTGGCTTTCGTGGACGCGCAGATCAGGCACGCTCGGACGTGATCCTTGACCTGGCGCCACATTCGCGGCCAGTAATACCGTTGTATGATTTGTCTATACGTCTCATCGCGCCCGGGATGCTCGGCGAGGACCGAGTCGTGGTACGCTGCGATCACGCGCGACTAGTGCCTCTGGCACTAGTAACAATTTGGTGTTGGTTTCAATATTATACAGTAGACCGTCGTCCACGGCGAATTTATTTACGTGCGACCAGTCGCCACGCTCTCCCGTCACATAACGGTGCCAGTCCACGAACAGCTCCTGGCTTTTCACGTCGGTGCGTTGGGCGGCTTTAATGGCGTCGAACAGGGTCTCCGCGGCGTCAATCAACCCGAGCTGTACCTCGTCGCCCCTCTCTGAGGGAGGTGGCAACCTCTCCTCATCGACCACGTCCGTGATCGGAGTTTCAACCTCTAGGGGATGACGGGACAGCAAGTCGGGCAACTGGTTGTCGCGACCTGGACAGTGCACCACGTCGAATGTGAATTCCTGAAGTAAAAGCGCCCAACGCGTCAACTTGGCTCTTTCGTCTTTATATTTGTTGAGCCAGGTCAGAGCCTTGCTATCTGTGATGAGAGTAAACCGATGGTCTTCTAGGTACTGACGGTACCGCTTACAGGCGCAAATGACGGCCAATACTTCTTGCTCGTTAATGTGGTATTTGCGTTCTGTTGCGTTAAACTTGGCGCTGGCGCACGAAACGATTTTTCTGTTGCCGCTCTCGTCGAGCTGGAACAGCACGCATCCCATACCCAGGGAGCTGGCGTCCGTCTGCAAGTAGAATTTCTCACCGACTGTCGGCCGATGTAATTTCAAAGGTCGGGATAGTGCCTCTTTGAGCGCTTGAAACGCGGCGTCTGCTTCAGGCGTCCATGCGAACCGCTTCTTTCCTGTCAGGTCGGTGAGCGGTGCCGCGAGGATAGCGAACTCTTTCACATATTCCCGTAACCAACCGGCAGTGCCGAGGAAGCTGCGAAGCTCCTTCATGGTGCGCGGTGTCGGGAATTGCTGCGTCTGCACTACGTGGTGTTCTGTAGGCTCATTATGGCGCGCCGTGATGCGGTGCCCTAGGTAATCTAGGGCGGCGGCCCCGAAAACGCATTTGTTGAGTGCTACCCTTAGCTCGAACACCCGTAACCTCTCCAACACCATCTGGAGGTGCACCAGATGTTCCTCATGGCTATCGGAGAAAATGATGATGTCGTCTAGATACACTTTGACAAAGTTGTCGATCATGCCGGACATGGCTTCGGCCATCATTTTTGTAAATGTGCCTGGCGCGCCTTGCAGACCGAACGGCATGACCGTAAATTCGTATGTAGCACCCTCCGGGGTACTAAACGCCGTCAACGGCACACTCTCCTCCGCCATCGGTATTTGCCAGTACCCGCTTTTCAAGTCGAGACTGCTGAATACTGTCGCATTCCCCAGCTCCTTGAT